>WNWK01017170.1:0-43036 GCA_009830355.1 Cherax destructor | reverse complement strand
TTTTCAATACCTGGCTCCCTCACCAGCAGGATACCAGGGATACCACACCTCAGGTATCTTTGGGGATAATCATTCTGGTATTCTAGTGCTTCCCCCAGGAGTCCTTCACGATTATCCTTCAGGATATTCGTATCCAAGCTTCTCCTGTCCTGGTTGGGATGGAGGAGGAGCAGGACACCTCCTACGGGTACTAGGGTGAGTTAACCAGGACTAGGGTGAGTTAGCCAGGACTAGGGTTAACCAGGACTAGGTGGGTTAACCAGGACCAGGGTGAGTTAACCAGGACTAGGGAGTAAACCAGGACTGGGGTGGTTAACCAGAACCAGGTGAGTTAACCAGGACAAAGGGGAGTCAACCAGGACTGGGGGGGTTTAAACCCAGAACTAGAGTGAGTTAACCAGGAACCACGACTCTTGGTACTGCTAGTTTCTTCTTCAAGTAATGTTAATCGGATGACATATTCTGCACTCTGACAGTAGGCTGGTAGACCCCAAACCCAGCCAGTGTGTACTACCCACTACCTCGTCAAACGAGTGTTAAACGTAAGCCTGGTAAATATTTTGCACTCTGACAGCAACCACCCAGGTTGGTTAATATCCTCCTTTCATATGACTGAAACGTAAGCCTGTTAAATGAGTGTAAATATTAAGCCTGTCACATATTTTACACTCTGTTGTGTTACCAGGCTACTGTTTCTGTCTCATGAAGATGTAAGATGAGAGAGAGATAGAGAGAGAAAGAGAGAGATTGACAGACATAGAGAAAGAGAGAGACAGAGAAAAGACAGACAGAAAGAGAGAGAAAGAGCTTAACTAACCTTTACCTATATTTATGGAGTTACAGAGGTTGAGTCCCAACTCCTGGCACCGATGTGTGTGTGTGTGTGTGTGTGTTTGTGTGTGTGTGTGTGTGTGTGATTTATTTTTCCTTCAAGAAGATTTTGAAATAACAGTTGGAAAAGAACGAAAAACGAAACAACGTGAAACTGAGTGAAACTTTCTGAAACTGAGTAAAACTTTCTGAAACTAGTGAAACTTTCTGAAGCTTGTGAAACTATTGAAGCTGTGTGAAACTGAAACTGAGTGAAACTTACTGAGTGAAACCTACTGAAACTAGTGAAACTTACAATTGAACTTAATGGAAAACCCTAAACACGTAAGGGGTCCTACAGAGGCTGGAGAACAGTATAAAAATACCTTTGATCCAAGAAAATGGCTACATTACCTTGGATCAAAACTACCTGATCCGAGGAAACAGTTCATTACCTATTACCTTTAACCCGAAGAAACCGCTGCATTACCTTGCTCAAAGCCCACCCTCCACCAACATCACCCTCCACCAACAACACCCTCCACCAACAACACCCTCCACCAACAACACCACCACCAACAAAACCCTTCAACACCTCCACCAACAACACCCTCCACCAGCACCCTCCACCAACAACACCCACTACCAACAAAACCCTTCAACACCCTCCACCAACAACACCCTCCACCAACAACACCCTCAACCAGCAACACCCTCCACCAGCAACACCCTCCACTAGCAACACCCTCCACCAGCAACACACTCCCACCAAAAACAACCTCCAACAACAACAACCTCCACCAACACACTCAAGGTGCAACACTCAAGATGCAACACACTCAAGATGCAACACACTCAAGATGCAACACACTCAAGATGCAACACTCAAGATGCAACACACTCAAGATGCAACACACTCAGGATACAACACACTCAAGATGCAACACACTCAAGATACAACACACTCAAGATGCAACACACTCAAGATACAACACACTCAAGATACAACACACTCAAGATACAACACACTCAAGATACAACACACTCAAGATACAACACACTCAAGATGCAACACATTCAAGATACAACACACTCAAGATACAACACACTCAAGATACAACACACTCAAGATACAACACACTCAAGATACAACACACTCAAGATACAACAAACTCAAGATACAACACACTCAAGATACAACACACTCAAGATACAACACACTCAAGATACAACACACTCAAGATGCAACACACTCAAGATACAACACACTCAAGATACAACACACTCAAGATACAACACACTCAAGATACAACACACTCAAGATACAACACACTCAAGATGCAACACACTCAAGATGCAACACACTCAAGATACAACACACTCAAGATACAACACACTCAAGATGCAACACACTCATGATACACACACTCAAAATACAACACACTCAAGATACAACACACTCAAGATACAACACACTCAAGATGCAACACTCAAGATACAACACACTCAATATACAACACACTCAATATACAACACTCAAGATGCAACACTCAAGATGCAACATACTCAAGATACAACACACTCAAGATACAACACACTCAAGATACAACAAACTCAAGATACAACAAGCTCAAGATACAACACACTCAAGATACAATACACTCAAGATGCAACACACTCAATATGCAACACTGAAGATGCAACACTCAAGATACAACACACTCAAGATACAACACACTCAATATACAACACACTCAAGATACAACACACTCAAGATGCAACACACTCAAGATACAACACACTCAAGATACAACACACTCAAGATGCAACACACTCAAGATACAACAAACTCAAGATACAACACACTCAAGATACAACACACTCAAGATGCAACACACTCTTCAATATTTCCTCCATCTCGTCTATATTTTGATATATATTAAAATAGTAACATACAATCACGCTCTCTCCTCATATCTGTGGAAATTATTGCAAGACTCACCTTGCAATTTACACCTATGCTGATGCCATTTAGGAATATTTGCGAATTTTGTATTATTAATATTTTTTTTTTTTTTTTTAAAAATTTGGGTCTGGGATGGTTGGTCAGTGGGGTTTCAAGCCTATCGAATACAGTAGGGTCATTAAGGATGTTAGTAAGTTTTCACCACTAAACAAGAATAATTTAACTCAGTGTAATACACACAGAGATACATCTCTCGTTGTATACACAGAGACAAATACATCTTTCGTTGTATACACAGAGACAAATACATCTATCGTTGTATACACAGAGACAAATACATCCTCGTTGTATACACAGAGACAAATACATCTCTCGTTGTATACACAGAGATATACACATCTCAGGTTAGTTTTGTCAGGAAACAGGACAAGTGTTTACTGACGCGGGTCTTAGTCACAGCTGGAGCTTTTGGTCATCTGACCTGGAGTATACCTGGAGAGAGTTCAGGGGTCAACGCCCTTGCGGCCCGTTCTGTGACCAGGCCTCATGTTGGATCAGGGCCTGATCAACTAGGCTGATACTGCTGGCCGCACGCAGTCCAGCGTACGAACCACAGCCTGGCTGGTCAGGTACCGACTTCTATGGCCGAAATGACATGTATGCCAGGGATGGGGTTCACTTATCCAGGCAGGTGTAGATTTCTCTCTAGCTCAGTTGAGGATGTTGTTAGGGCTTTAAACTAAGATTAGTTAGAGGTATGGGTTTAGGAATGGTGAATAATGAGGGGCAAAATATTGATTCAGGCTTTGATATCATAAATCTTAACAATAACAGTAATCGAGTAACACAGGGTAATGATAGTAACAGAAATTGTGTAAAACAAAAGCTGAATATGAAAAAGGTTCACAAGAAGATACATCTCAATGTATTTTACACTAACTGTCGAAGCGCCAGAAATAAAATTAACGAATTACGTTTGGTTGCATGTGCTGGGAACTTTGATGTCATTGCAATAACTGAAACATGGTATAATATAAAGAGTCGGGATATGATTGCTGAGTGTCATATTTAGGGGTTTAAGTTGTTCCATGTAGACATATATAATGGGAAAGGGGGTGGAGTTGCATTATATGTACGAGAAAATATAAATTGCTGCATAAAAACAGGCATAAAAATAGATGGATCATTAACAGAATCTGTTTGGGTAGAGTTTCTAGAAGGTCAAGAAAAACTGATTCTAGGTGTAATATACCGACCTCCAGGCTTGGATCACGATAGAGGGAGACTTCTTTGGGACGAAATTGTTAGGGCTTCTAGACTCAATAACATAGTGATAGTAGGGGATTTTAACTTTAGTCAAATTGACTGGACTTCTTTGACCGGTAATCTGGAGTCCAGTGACTTAATGGAAGAGTTCAGGACTGTTTTCTGAAGCAGTGTGTGACGGAGCCTACCAGAGGTAAAATTTGCTCGACCTAGTCTTGTCAAATAAAGAAACCCTTGTAAATAATCTGGAGATCACTGAAGAGCTTGGCGCAAGTGATCACAAATCGATTACTTTTAATATTACCTGGGAGTACGAGAATAGGGATAATATGGTAAAAGTTCCTGATTTTCGTTCTGCCGATTATATTGGACTTAGAGAACACCTGTCTAATCTCGACTGGGGTAATCTACCTAACGATTACGATGGGATCTGCGTTTATGATTTTTTCTTAATAATGTACAACGTGCACAGAGTATATTTATTCCCCGAGAGAATTTAGGTCAAATAATAACGTTCCCAAATGGATTAACAGGAGGCTAAAACATCTATTAGGGAGAAAGAGAAATTTATAGGAGCATCAAAAGAGGAGATGTTAACCTTATTGACCAATATGTTCAGTTGAAAAGAAAGTAAAAACGGGGATTATAAAGGATAAACGTTACTATGAGATTAAGGTTGCTAATGAATCAAAGACTAATCCAAAGGGTTCTTTCAAGTGTATAGGACGAAGGTGAGGTAAAAGGTAGGACCTTCGAAAATTGAGAATGGACAGCTTACAGGGATAACGAACTGGAAATGTGTTCTCTATTTAATGACTATTTTTGGCAGTCTTTAGCAAGAAGACGTAAATTAGATTCCAGAAATTAACAATTATTCAGTTCCTGAAGAATTCAAATTAACTAATATTACTGTCACGAGGACATGGTTATCAAACAGATAGATAAACTGAAGCAAAATAAGTCCCCGGGACCCGACAAGTTGTTTTCCAGGGTACTTAAAGAATGCAAGATGGACCTTAGTCAGCCATTAACGAATGTGTTTAATACGTCCATCCTAACTGGTGTTGTGCCAGAGATGTGGAAGATAGCTAATGTAGTTCCTATATTCAAATCAGGGGATAAGTCAATTCCATCAAATTATCGTCCAATAAGCCTCACGTCTATAGTAGGCAAATTATTAGAGTCAATTATAACTGATATTATTAGAAGTCACCTTGATGAACATAATTTGATTAATGAATCTCAGCATGGGTTCACGAGAGGTCGTTCCTGCCTGACAAATTTACTGACGTTTTTTTTAATAAAACATTTGAGGCAGTAGACAGTGATAAAGAATATGATATAGTTTACTTGGATTTCAGTAAGGCCTTCGATAGAGTATCTCACAAGAGACTCTTTTGAAAGGTGGCAGCTCATGGTATAGGAGGTAAAGTTCTAGCATGGATAGAGGCATGGCTTACCAATAGAAAGCAGAGAGTTTCCATTAATGGGGTCAAATCTGAATGGGGATTAGTCACTAGTGGCGTTCCACAAGGATCAGTTTTAGGCCCATTGTTGTTCATAATTTACATAAATGACCTTGATGAAGGAATTGCAAGTGACATGAGTAAATTTGCTGATGATATAAAAATAGTCCGATGATTCATTCTGAGGAGGATACCAGTGAACTCCAGGAGGATTTGGACAAATTAATGTCTTGGTCTGAAAAGTGGCAGATGAAGTTCAATGTGGACAAGTGTAAGGTACTAGTCCTTGGTAATGAAAATATCCCTCGAATTTATAAACTAGGTGAAGTAGAGCTTGATCATACAGAATGTGAAAAAGACTTGGGAGTCATTGTAAGCAAAAATCTAAAGCCAAGACAACAGTGCTTAAGTGTGCGCAATAAGGCTAACAGATTACTAGGATTTATTTCAAGAAGTATAAGCAACATAAGTCCAAAAGTTATTTTACAGCTCTATACATCACTAGTGAGACCTCATTTGGATTATGCAGCTCAGTTTTGGTCTCCTTACTACAGGAGGATATAGATTCATTGGAGAACATACAAAGAAGAATGACTAAAATGATTTACAGTATAAGAAATCTCCCGTATGAAGATAGACTTAGAGTGTTGAATCTTTACTCTCTGGAGAGACGTAGAATGAGGGGAAATATCATCGAGGTGTACAAGTGGATGATGGGCATAAACAAAGGAGATATTAATAAAATACTGAGGATATCGAACCAAGTAAGAACCAGAAATAACGGATTTAAATTGGATAAATTTAGATTTAGAAAGGACATAGGCAAGTACTGGTTTTCGAACAGAGTTGTAGATGCGTGGAACAATCTTCCGAGTAGGGTGATAGAGGCTAGGACCTTGGGTGGCTTTAAAAAGAGATTGGACAAATATATGAGTGGGAGGGGCTGGATTTGATTGGTGTCGTGAGTACGGGAGTAAATTCTTATGTTTAGTTGCCTGCTTGAAGACAGCTAGTGGTTTATTGGTAATTCCCCTTATGTATGCTGGGTGCTAGTGCCACCCCTGCTTTTCATTGGGGGGATGTTACATCGTCTGCCGAGTCTTTTGTTTTCGTTGGGAGTGACTCTCGTGTGCAAGTTTGGTACTAATCCCTCTAGAATTTTCCAAGTGTATATAATAATGTATCTCTCCCGCCTGCGTTCTAGGGAGTACAGGTTTAGGAACTTCAAGTGTTCCCAGTAATTGAGGTGGTTTATCGCAGTTATGCGTGCGGTGAAGGTCTCTGCACATTTTCTAGGTCAGCAATTTCACCTGCCTTGAAAGGTGCAGGTAGAGTACAGCAATATTCCTTCCTAGATAGAACAAGCGACCTTGTTCCATCCTGTCATTTTTTTTCTAGCAGATGCGATTGCTACAGTGTTATGGTCCTTGAAGGTGAGATCCTCTGACATGATCACTCCCAGGTCTTTGACATTAGTTTTCGCTCTATTATGTGGTTGGAATTTGTTTTATACTCCGATGAGACTTTAATTTCCTCACGTTTTCCATATCGGAGTAATTGAAATTTCTCATCATTGGACTTCATATTGTTTTCTGCAACCCATTTAAAGATTTGGTGGATGTCTGCTTGGAGTCTTGCAGTGTCTTCAATGGTGGACACTGTCATGCAAATTCGGTGTCATCTGCAAAGGAAGACACGGCACTGTGGCTTATATCCCTGTCTTTGTCCGATATGATGATGAGGAACAGAATGGGAGCAGTACTGTGCCTTGTGGAACAGAGCTTTTCACCGTAGCCGCCTCAGCCGTCTCTGTTGACTACTACTCTTTATGTTCTACTTGTTAGGAAATTATAGATCCATCTACCAACCTTTCCTGTTATTCCTTTATCACGCCTTTTGTGTGCTATTACACCATGGTCACACTTGTCAAAGGCTTTTGCAAAGTCTGTATATAACATCTGTATTCTGTTTGTCTTCCAGAGCATCCAGGACCTTGTCGTAGTGGTCGAGTACTTGGGACAGACAGATGCGACCTGCTCTAAACCCATGCTGCCCTGGGTTGTGTAATTGATGGGTATCTAGATGAGTGGTGATCTTGCTTCTTAGAACCCTTTCAAATATTTTTATGATATGGGACGTTAGCGCTATTGGTCTGTAGTTCTTTGCTATTGCTTTACTGCCCCCTTTGTGGAGTGGGGCTATGTCTGTTGTTTTTAGTTACTGCGGGACGACCCCAGTGTCCATGCTCCCTCTTCATAGGACGTTAAAAGCATGTTCTTGAGGAACACCGAGTTCCATGAGTCTGGGCCTGAGGCGGAGTGCATGGGCATGTCATTTATCGCCTTTTCGAAGTCATTTGGCGTCAGGGTAATGCCAGATAGGTTTACGTCTACCAAGTTCTGTGGCACTCTCCTAAATTATTTAGGTCATACTGAGACTTTAGTAGCTCACTCATTTCCTTGCTGTCATCTGTGTAGGACCCATCCCATTTTAGTAGGATGTTGTTCTCGACTTTGATTTGGAATAAGAAAAGAAATACTTTGGGTTTCTTTCAATTTCATTTATGGCTTTTAGTTCTTCCCGCGTTTCTTGATTCCTGTAAGTTTCCTTTAGGTTTAGTTCGATGTCTGTTATTTCTCTGACCAGTGTCTCCCTACGTATTTCAGATATATTGGTCTCTTGTAGCCGCTCTGTTATTCTTTGTCTTCGCCTTTGTCTTTCTAGTTTACATCTCCTTTTCCTTAAGGAAATTTGACTTGAGCAAACCTCAAGTGCCAGAGTTAATTTGTTCTAGACATGGGTTAGGATAACAAAAAAGGCACAATACCGTGACTGGAACAATACACACACAACCGCACATAGAAAGAGGAGCTTAAGACGACGTTTCGGCCCGACTTGGACCATTTACAAAGTCACACTAACCCACTCTCTTGTACCCTCCCTGTCTGCCTGCCTATAAATACCCCTTCCTCCGTCTCTGTGTGTTAGTGTGACTTTGTAAATGGTCAATCAAAATCGTCATGCTCCTCCCTTTATGTGCGGGTTTGTGTCATAGTTAGGATCTGTGATGCTTAGGTTATCTTCCCAGACTTAATATCACAACGTTCATTCATTATCGTTATGACATAAGCATCAAAATCTTTAATCAAGACCAAGTGTGATTCATTCATCATTAATGCGCACATGATATTGTTCTTAATTTTTTTTTGCCCTTACGACACATAGACACAAAATCCCCATCTTTGTTTTGCCTTAATTTATTAACATATAATTAGACCTTATTTTCCTTTTCCAATAAAGCTAACTTATCACGTGTGATGGGAAAGTCATCTATACTCGATTTTGCGTGCTTCATGCATCCATTCTTATTATTAACTGCTTTGGGTATGTTTCCATGCTATGTTCTTTTTATGGCAATTATATGCGGCAAAACTTGCAGTACACACATTCGATAGTTAATCTCAGAATTAAAAATATATTGCCTCCCTCTCATTTTCTTGGGGTAATCCATATAAGACCCGAGTTGAAATTTTAGTTTACCTTTACATATTCTAAACTGAATGATTCAATATATTCTATAATGCAACCAAAACCTTCCCTAACTTGTATTTCTGACTCATTTCTTTCTAATATCGTTTCCAACCATCGATCAAAGACTTTTCCTCCTCAATAACAATTTCAAAAGGCAAATTTATTACAAACTTCCCAAATTCATCTGCACCTATTATATTTTACCTCAATGTTCTAATATTAACAATTGTGTGAATCCTTAGTGACACTCAGTGGTGATGCAGTGGTCAGTCAACTGACTTAAAAAATAGTTCCTATAAGTATGCAAATATACATCCTCAAGTCTTGCTCACACGACTGAGGGGCCTGGAGTTTACCTGGAGAGGGTTTCAGGGGTCAACGCCCCTGCGGCCAGGTCTGAGAAAAGGCCTAATGGTGGATCAGGGTCTGATCAACCACGCTGTTTCTGTCGGCGGCACGCAAACTGACGTACGAACAACAGCCCAGTTCGTCAGGTACTGACTTTAGGTGCCTGTCCAGTGCCTTCTTGAAGACAGCCAGTGGTCTATTGGTAATCCCCCTAATGTATGCTGGGAGACAGTTGAACAGTCTTGGGCCCCGGACACTTATGGTGTTGTCTCTCAGTGTACTCGTGGCGCCCCTGCTTTTCATCGGAGGAATGTTGCATCTCCTGCCGAGTCTTTTGCTTTTTATAGGGAGTGATTTCCGTGTGCAGGCTTGGTACCAATCGCTCCAGGACATTCCAATTGTATATTATCATGTATCTCTCTCGCCTGCGTTCCAGGGAATACAGATCAAGGACCTTCAACCGTTCCCAGTGATTTAGGTGCTTTATTGTACAATGTCTGCAATGTCGCCAGCCTTGAAGGGGCTGTTAGTGTACAGCAGTATTCCAGCCTAGAGAGAACAAGTGATTTGAAGAGTGTCATCATGGGCTTGGCGTCCCTAGTTTTGAAGGTTCTCATTATCCATCCTATCATTTTCCTAGCCGATGAGGTAAATACATTGTTGTGGTCTTTAAAGGCGAGATCCTCTGACATTATCACTCCCAAGTCCTTCACATTTCTTTCTCGCTCTATTGTATAGCTAGAATTTGTCGTATACCTTGATACATGTTTTATTTCCTCAAGTTTTCCATATCTGAGTAGTTGAAATTTCTCCTCGTTGAACTTCATATTGTTTTGAGTGGCCCATTTGAAGATTTGGTTGATGTCCGCTTGGAGTTTTGAAGTGTCTTAATTGGAGGTCACTGCCATTTCAATCCGGGTATCATCCGCAAAGAAGACAAGGAGCTATAGCTTACATCTCTGTCTATGTCAGAAATGAGGATGAGGAATAGAATGGGTGTGAGTACTGTGCCTTGTGGAACAGAGCTTTTCTCCGTGGCTGTCTGGGACTTTACTCTGTTTACTATTACTCTTTGTGTTTTATTTGTCAAGAAGTTATAGATCCATCTACCAACTTTTCCTTTTATTCCTTTATTACGCCTTGGTCACACTTGTCGAAAGCTTTTGCAAAGTCTGTGTATACTACATCTGTATTTTGTTTATCCTTAACAGCATCCAGGACCCTGTCATAGTGGTCCAGGAGCTGGGACAGGCAGGATCGACCTGCTCTAAACCCTTGTTGCCCTGGGTTGTGTAATTGATGGGTATCTAGGTGTTTGGCGATCTTGCTTCTTAGAACCCTCTCAATTTTTTTTTATTATTTGGGATGTTAGTGCTATCGGTCTGTAGTTCTTTGCAATTGCTTTATTGCCACCCTTGTGGAGTGGGGCTATGTCTTTTGTTTTTAGTGTGTGTGGGATGACCCCTGTGTTTATGCTCCCTCTCCATAGAATGCTGAAGGCACGCGATAGGGGCTTCTTGCAATTCTTGATGAACACGGAGTTCCATGAGTTTGAGCCTGGGGCAGAGGGCATAGGCATGTCATTTATTGCCTTTTCAAAGTCTTGTGGAGTTAGAATAATATCCGAGATTTTTGAGATGCCCAAATTTTGCTTTTCGTTCATGAAGAATTCATTTGGATTGTCGACCCTTATTCTGAGCAGCGGCTCGCTGAACACTGAGTCGTATTGGGACTTTAATATATCACTCATTTCTTGGCTGTCATCTGTGTATGTCCCATCCCCCCTAAGCAAAGGCCCAATACTGGATGTTGATTTTCCCTTAGATTTGGCATAAGAGAAGAAATATTTTGTTTTTGTTTTTTCAATTTCCTTTATGGATTTTAGTTCTTCCTGAGATTCTTGTCTCCTGTAAGATTCCTTCAGTTTAAGTTCGATATTTGCAATTTCATTGACCAGTGCCTCTCTACATATTTCAGATATATTGGCCCCTATCAGCAGCTCTGTGACTCTTCGCCTTCGTCTGTATAGGGAGCGTCTCTCTCTTTCTAGTTTACATCTTCTCTTTCTTCATCTTAATGGAATGTGTCTTGAGCAGATCTCAAGAACCACAGAGTTCACTTTTTCTAGGCATGTTTCATTTAGGACATGGTTGACTTGATTCCATTGTGTGTTTTTGTTATTAAAATTGAATTTTGTGAAGAGACCTTCCTGACTGATCACATTTTGCTGGTCAGGAGCCCTGTGCATACATGTCTGTACCTCTATTATGTTGTGATCTGAGTGTATTGTCTTTGATACAGTTGTATTCCGTAGCAGATCGTCGTTGTTAGTGAAGATGAGGTCCAGCGTATTTTCTAGTCTCGTAGGCTCTAATATTTTCTGGTTTAAGGTGAATTTGGCTCAGAGATTTAATAGTTCGTGTCTGTGTGAATTTTCATCTACGCTGCCTCCTGGGGTGATCTCTGCTAAAGCATTGTTTGCTATACTCCTCCATTTTAGGTGTCTCAAGTTGAAATCTCCTAGTAGTAAGATGTTTGGGGCAGGAGTTGGGAGATTTTCTAGAAAGTGGTCAATTTTCAAAAGCTGCTCCTGGAATTGCTGGGAAGTTGCGTCTGGAGGCTTGTATACCACCACAATAACAAGGTCTAGGTTTTCACTCTTCACCGCCCAAATTTCAACAACATCATTTGAGGTGTTTAGTAGTTCTGAGCAAATGAGCGACTCTGTGACGTACAGGCCAATCCCACCTTGTTGCCTGTTTAGTCTGTCGCATCTGAATAGGTTATAACCTGGGATCCATATTTCGTTTTCATAATGATCCTTTATGTGGGTCTCTGTGAATGCCGCAAACATTGCATTTGACACCGTGAGTAGTCCCTTGATGTAAGGAATTTTGTTGTTTTTTGACGGCTTTAGACCCTTGTATGTTTGCAAAAGACAAATGTCATTATATTGGTGGAATTTAGCGGGAGTTTTATTTGCTAGCTCTAATATCTGTTGTTCTGGAGTGGAGGCCAATGTCCGTGCCTCTGCTCCAGAAGTGTTTTCAGTTGGTGTAGGATTATTGCCATTTCTTGCCAGTCTTTTTTCCCTCCTGGCCCTAAAAATACTCCGTCCCAGGGGGGATTGTGGCTCCCCTCTCTTGTTTCCAATAGTCTGGCTGGTCTGTGTCTTCTTGTCCCCTTTAGATGATGTGCCTGGCAGTATGTGTTGTAGCATTTTCTTTCATGGATTGATGAGTGACACATTTCTAGGTGAAATAAGTTACAGGAGGAAGTTGCACTCTCCTGTTGCCATGTGGGTGCGGCATTTTTGGGGTGGTCAAAGCTGCATGTCCCACCTGTTTTACCAGATATACCGTGCCTGCAGAACTCCAAGGCATAGTATTTGCATAGATTAAATTTCAGTTTGCTAGGATTCATTGTAGCTGCGTTCGCTGCTGGTGCATTTTCTGTTTCCTCCCTATCTACCCCCTGTATGGACATCAGTGCTTCTACCAGGTTTTGCTGGTAATGTGTCGATACTGTTCCCTGAGCATCATCCCCTTTTGTTCCATCTCCAGCAGTATCTCTATTTTGTACCTCTGTGAATTGAATAGCGTTGTCTTTATTTGTTTCATCACCAGGGCCACTGTCTCCTTTTCGTTCACTGTCCTTCCCCAGGACACACCCCAGCTTCACCCCTCAGGAGCACTGTTCACTCCCCAGATGTCAACACTAGCACCCTCAGGAGCACTGTCCTCCAGGACAACACTAGCACCCTCAGGAGCACTGTCCTCCAGGACAACACTAGCACCCTCAGGAGCACTGTCCTCCAGGACCCCACACTCTAGGCAACTCCTAAGGGCACTGTCCTCAGGACAACACTAGCACCCTCTGGAGCGCTGTCGTTCAAGACAGCCCCATCCAAACCACCCATCTTATTTTCCCAGCTGCCATACCATGTTGACATATCTTTCAAGAAGGATCTTTTATTGGTGTTCTCGTCTTTTAATATAGATGTAATTTTCTCATACAGGTATATCTCGTTTGGGCAGACCCAAAAACATCTCTCTGAGTTTATGTCAAGTGTTGCCACTGGATGAAAATCCCTGCATATACCATGGGACCATTGACCACAGAGATTGCAAGCAATCCAGGCTTGTTGTCGTCCCTTACCCTTTCTACAGACTACACAGATCTTCATGGTGGTGGTCATGGTGGTGGTCATGGTGGTGGTCATGGTGGTGGTCATGGTGGTGGTCATGGTGGTGGTCATGGTGGTGGTCATGGTGGTGGTCATGGTGGTGGTCCTAGCTAGCTAGTCTATAATTTTTCGAAGTATTTAGTTGTTTTTAACAGTTCTTCCGATTTGGTTTATTTCCAACGAATCCGTTCGAATCCGGTCCTTTGTTCACTTACTTCCTGGACGAATCCGGGCGAATCCGGTTTGTAGATCTGTCTATTTGTATTGTATCTATTTGTTGTAGTTGCTGTTTGGGTGTTTAACGAGGGTGTGTAAAACCCCGTCAGCTTATGAATTTAGTCAGAGGATACCTTGTTTTCAACGGATCCGTTTGAATCCGGTCGTTGGTTCACGTGGTTCTTGGACGTACCCGGGCGAATCCGGATTAGTGGATCACTCCCTCCAAAGTTCTCGTCGTAATCTATTTCACTCACATCATCAGTAACGAGTGAATCAGATCTGTGAGAAGGTCCAGCCATGTCTCGTGTCATTCCTCCTGACATCTGCTCACTCCCCAGATGTGTGGGTGCTCCTATGAGTTGTGAGGTGAGAAGGCTCTACCCCTTCGTAGGTGAAGTGGGAACTCTACCACTTTTCGTAGGCGAAGTGGGAGAGTTCCACTCTCCCACTCTTTCTTGGTCAAAGTGGGAAGTCTACCTCTCTTCATAGGTGAAGTGGGAACTCTACCACTCTTCGTAGGTGAGGTGGGAACTCTTGCCTGATTCCTTGATGAAGTGGGGGAACCACATCAAAAATTTATTACTCACTACCTCTGCTTACACAAACATTGTATCATTACAAACCTATAAGTACATTCTCGTGCTAAGACGCAAAAGGTATATATAATATTTATGTTATTACAAGTAAGACATTACATAATATTACGAGGTAAGTCATCTTTTAATCATTAGATTTTTCAAAATTAAACTGTTGAAAACACTACAGAATCTACATGGGATATATATTACATACATGACAAGGATCTACTCACGATAAATATAAAAAAAAACATACACACTAACACGCACACACACACACACACACACACACACACACACACACACACACACAACACACACGCCCCGATGGCATGGTGGCTAGCGCTCTTGCTTCACGCACGGAGGGCCCGGGTTCAATTCCCGGCGGGGCAGAAACATTTCGAAGTGTTTCGTTACACACACACATACAACAGGCCTAGTGTCTAATCGACATGTGCCTAGGACAAAATGGTAACTAACACACACACACACACATACACACACAACCACACCCACCGGAAGCACTCACGGAGGGCCTCAAACCACAGCAACCCAACGGCAACCATATAGTTTAACATCGCACACACACATCATGTCCCCTGTCCCCACCCCAGCAACCCTAAACCCATCATCACCACTACCCCACCCCATCACAAACCCCACCCAATCAGACCACACCCCAACCATACAACCCCCCCCACCCATGCAACAACCCTCCATGGGAACCCTGCAAACACCCCCCCCATCCAGCCAAGATCCCCCTAGGGCCACAGTATTGGAAACGAGGCTGAAGGTTTGGTACACAAATGCAGATGGAATCACGAATAAGTATGAAGAGTGGAATGAAAGAATAGGAGAAATGTCCCCAGACATCATAGCAGTCACAGAAACTAAACTAAATGAGGCAATATCAGATGCAATCTTCCCACAAGGATATCAGATCCTGAGGAAAGATAGAAGGAGCAGGGGGGGAGGAGGGGTCGCACTGCTCGTAAGGAATCATTGGAGATTTGAGGAAATGGCAGGAATGGAGGTGTGTAGAGAAAGGAACTTTATAGTAGGTACCATCCAGTCTGGGGAGCACAAGATAGTCATTGCAGTGATGTACAACCCACCACAAAACTGCAGGAGGCCAGGAGAGGAATATGACGAGAACAACAGAGCAATGGTGGACACCTTGGCGGAGGTGGCAAGAAAAGCGCACATGAGCAGAGCGAAGTTACTGGTCATGGGCGATTTCAACCACAAAGAGATCGACTGGGAGAACCAAGAACCACGTGGGGTCCAGAAACTTGGAGAGCCAAGATGATGGACGTGGTACTGGAAAACCTGATGCACCAACATGTCAGGGACACGACCAGAGATAGAGGAGAGGACGAACCAGCAAGGCTGGACCTTGTATTCACCCTGAATAGCTCAAATATCGAGGACATAACACACGAGAGCCCCCTGGGAGCCAGTGACCATATGGTGCTGAGCTTTGAGTACATAGTAGAGCTACAGGTGGAGAGGGAAAATGGTGCTGAAAGAGACATACCAGACTATAAAAGAGGGGACTACACAGGTATGAGGAATTTCCTGCAGGAGATTCTGTGGGAAAGGGAAATGGAAGGACAGTCAGTAAATGAAATGATGGAATACGTAGCGACAAAGTGCAAGGAGGCAGAGGAACGGTTTATACCCAAAGGAAAAAGAATAAATGGGAAGACAAGAAAGAGCCCTGGTTTACCCAAAGATGTAGGGAGGCAAAGACTCAGAGTGCCAGAGAATGGAAAAGGTACAGAAGGCAAAGAACCCAAGCAAACAAGGAGATTAGTCGAAGAGCTAGAAACGAGTATGCACAGGTACGGAGGGGGGCCCAGAAACAGTACGAAAACGACATAGCATCGAAAGTCAAGTCTGACCCGAAACTGATGTACAGCCACATCAGAAGGAAGACAACAGTAAAGGATCAGGTGATAAGGCTGAGGAGGGAAGATGGGGAACTCACAAGTAATGATCAAGAGGTATGTGAGGAGCTCAACTCGAGGTTTAGGGAAGTATTCACAGTGGAGGAAGGGAGGCAGTTGGGTAGACAGGACGGGGTGCATCACCAACAAGGGATGTATCGAGTGCTGGAGGGAATACACACATCTGAGGGGAGGTGAAGCAGTTACTCAGTGACCTTGATACCTCAAAGGCAATGGGTCCGGACAATATCTCACCATGGGTCCTTCGGGAAGGAGCTGAGGTTCTGAGTGTGCCACTTACCAAAATTTTCAACACATCCCTTGAAACTGGGCAGCTACCTGAGATATGGAAAAAGGCCAACGTAGTCCCCATCTTTAAAAAAGGAGACAGAAAAGAGGCACTAAACTACAGACCGGTGTCACTTACGTGTATAGTGTGCAAAGTCTTGGAGAAAATCATCAGAAAAAGAATGGTGGAGCATCTGGAGCAGAACAGGTTAATCAACGCCAGACAGCACGGTTTCAGGAAGGCAAATCCTGTGTAACAAACCTCCTGGAGTTCTATGATAAAGTAACAGAGGTAAGGCAAGAGAGAGAAGGGTGGGTTGACTGCATTTTCTTGGACTGCAGGAAGGCCTTTGACACAGTTCCTCACATGAGATTAGTAAAAAAGATGGAAGACCAAGCGTGTATAACAGGAAGGGCACTGGAATGGATCAGGGAATACCTCACAGGGAGGCAACAACGGGTCATGGTGCGTGATGAGGTATCACAGTGGGCGCCTGTGACGAGCGGTGTACCGCAGGGGTCAGTCCTAGGACCAGTGCTATTCTTGCTATATGTGAATGACATGACGGATGGGATAGACTCAGAAGTGTCTCTTTTCGCAGATGATGTGAAATTAATGAGGAGAATCACATCGGATGAAGACCAAGCAGGACTTCAAAGTGACCTGGACAAGCTTGACATCTGGTCTAGCAACTGGCTTCTCGAATTTAACCCCACCAAATGCAAAGTCATGAAGATCGGAGAAGGGCAAAGAAGACCGCTGACAGAGTACAGGCTAGGTGGACAAAGGCTACAAACCTCAACAAAGGAGAAAGACCTTGGGGTGAGTATAACACCAAGCACGTCTCCGGAAGCACACATCAACCAGATAACCGCGGCAGCATATGGGCGACTGGCAAACTTAAGATTAGCGTTCCGTTACCTTAACAAGGAATCGTTCAAGACACTGTATACCGTATACGTCAGGCCCATACTAGAGTATGCAGCACCAGTCTGGAACCCACACCTGGTCAAGCACGTAAAGAAACTAGAGAAAGTGCAAAGGTTTGCGACAAGGTTAGTTCCACAACTCAGGGGTCTGTCTTATGAAGAAAGGCTGAGGGAAATAGGACTAACAACACTAGAGGAAAGAAGGGTCAGAGGAGACATGATAACGACATACAACATACTGCGGGGAATTGACAAGGTAGATAGTGACAGGTTGTTTCAGAGAGGGAACACAGAAACAAGGGGACACAACTGGAAGCTGAAGACTCAGATGAGTCAAAGGGATGTCAGGAAACATTTCTTCAGCCACAGAGTAGTCAGGAAGTGGAATGGACTAGATAAAGATATAGTGGAGGCAGGAACCATACATAGTTTTAAGACAAGGTATGATAAAGCTCATGGAGCAGGGAGAGCAGAGACCCAGTAGCAGACAGCGAAGAGGCGGGGCCAGGAGCTGAGTCTCGACCCCTGCAACCACAATTAGGTGAGTACAATTAGGTGAGTACACACACACACACATACATACATACATAGTGACAAGATGTTCCAGAGAGGAAACACAGAAACAAGGGGACACAACTGGAAGCTGAAGACTCAGATGAGTCAGAGGGATGTTAGCAAGCAATTCTTCAGCCATAGAGTAGTTAGGATGTGGAATAGTTTAGCGAACGATATAGTGGAGGCGGGAACCATACATAGTTTTAAGACAAGGTATGATAAAGCTCATGGAGCAGGGAGAGATGAGACCCAGTAGCGGACAGTGGAGAGGCGGGGCCAGGAGCTGAGTCTCGACCCATGCAACCACAATTAGGTGAGTACAATTAGGTGAGTACAATTAGGTGATTACACACACGTGAAGCAGTATGGTTAATAGTGGTCCCGGGATTTAGCGTCTAGCAGGTGTCCTACGTTATTATTAGCGGTCATAGTACGTGATTGAATCAGTGAACATACCTACAAGAGTGTAACAGCTTTCTAGAGTGTGAATAATGTGATAACATCAAGAATTTTATCATTTAAATTTGAATGCTGGTGATTTTACTGGAAGGTGTGTGAGTGAGGGTAGCAATCAGCTGGTCAGTGCCGGCGACAGTGTTGACACAAATAATCAAAACAATCATATTTAATGGGTCAAGGTTGGGACCTTAAATACAAATAAATGCAAATATCTGGTTGGTTATAGCAGCAGTGTAGTAATAAAGTCACTTGGTGTTGTGACTACAGTTAGTATCATCAGATTTGTTATGACCATAATACTAAAGGAAAAAGAGTGAATACCAAGTTTTTTATGCATGATAAAATCTAGGGAGGGAGTTACAAAGTGAAGATCATAGCAGCCACCACCAGGAGCCGCCATTGTTGTGCAGACGACGTCACTTGTCTATGTGTGGCAGCAATTTTTGGTTGGTGTCTAAAGTGTGAGTGTCTCGCCCTGCTGGTTGTATGCTATACCATCACTCTCTACCTAACTTTTAGTGCCAGCAGATAGATGGGAATAACCTTGACAATATTTAGTAAGTGATTTCAAATCTTCAGAAGAGTTGTGTAGCCTAGCGACCCCCTCCCTTTGTTCTCAAAGAATGACAAGCTAGTAAACGTGCACGCACACACTAACACACGTGTACACCAGTAAGTATTAAATATTAGTATATATTAATGTGGAATAGGGTGTGAAATGTTTCTATAATCTTCAAAAGAGTAGCGTGGTCTAGCATGACCCCTCCTCTTTTTTTCAAAGACTGAGACGCGCATGCACACACACACACACACACACACACACACACACACACACACACACACACACAAACACACTCATACACTCACACTGAGGCATACATAAACAAAATAACTGCTGCAGCATCCGGGCGCCTAGAAAACCTAAGAACAGCATTTCGACATCTTAATAAGGAATCGTTCAGAACCCTGTACACTGTGTACGTTAGGCCCATTCTGGAGTACGCAGCACCAGCTTGGAACCCATACCTAGTCAAGCACACATAAACTAGAGAAACTGCAAAAGTTTGCAACACGACTAGTCCCGGAGCTAAGGGGTATGTCCTACGAGGAGATGTTAAGGGAAATCGACCTGACGACACTGGAGGACAGGAGAGAAAGGGGGGACATGATAATGACATAAAATACTGAGAGGAATTGACAAGGTGGACAGAGACAGAATGTTCCAGAGATGGGACACAACAACAAAGGGGCACAGCTAGAAGTTGAAGACTCAGATGAATCACAGGGATGTTAGGCAGTATTTCTTCAGTCACAGAGTGGTCAGGAAATGGAATAGTTTGGGAAGTGATGTAGTGGAGGCAGGATCCATTCATAGCTTTAAGAAGAGGTATGATAAGGCTCATAGCGAAGGGAGAGTGACCCAGTAGCGGCCAGTGAAGAGGCGGGGACAGGAGCTATGACTCGACCCCTGCAACCACAACTAGGTGAGTACAACTAAGTGAGTTCTGACATATACACTACTTAGACAAACCTAACCTAACACATTAGATCATAAATCCCTCCCCTCCACCACACACCCATTTTTACACAAAGCTGAAGGAGCTAGATCATCCTAACAGGATAAAAAATGGGATCTCAAAAGGGAGGACGTAGAGGCAAGGGAACTGAGGATGGTTCGTCTGAAAAGGAAGAATGGGTAGAACGGCTCATGAACAAAATGGAAAAAGAATGGGAAAAAAAGGTTAAATGAGCTTACAATAACATGTTAGAGAAGATATCTGCAGAGAGCAAAAGGTGGAAATCACGACCTGTAGTAGCTGAGGCAAAGATACAAAGACTGAGGGAAGAAATGGATGTGCTGAAGCAAGATATAAAGCTGAGGACCGAAAGGAGTAAGGTGACTGAAATGGGAACATCAGTAGGCAGCGAGGGGACTGAAGGAGGGGATGGAGCTGAGAAGTCTTTAGCAGAAGTACTATCAGGTCATTAGAGTGTCCAAGAGATGATAAGGGAAACAACAAAGGAGATGCTTAAATCAGATCCAGAGATACTGAGAGAAAAGAAAAAGTAGTCAGGTCTAAGGGAGGGATCCCAATCATATGTAGCATTTTGCCTAGAAGGGGAGTGGGCAATGAATGGATGTCTAGGGCAATTGGTACAAATTGCTGGCTAGACAGGTACTGCAAGGAACTTGCAATCCCATTCATTGATAACTGGGACAAATTCTATGGCAAACGTGATATGTATGCAAGGGATGGGGTTCATCTCTCTGGGGCTGGAGTGGTTGCATTAGCCAATTCGATTGAGGGGATCATTGGAGACTTGTCTAGAACTTTAAACTGATAGATTATAGAGGTATGGGTGTTTGCAGGAAAACCACAGGCTGTAGTATTAGGGTTGGAAACAGCAGGATACCTCAGGGATATGTTTAAAAGACAATGTTCAAAATAAAGTTCCTAGTAAAGGCAAAGCAATTGATCAACAAACAAAGGGAGATAGTAGAGGGCAACGAGTGACTAGCTCCTTTAAGCTTTACTATACAAATAGTAGGAGTCTAAGAAATAAGATAGATGAGCTAAGATTACTTACAAGTGCAGGTAATATAGATATTATTGCTATAACAGAGACCTGGTTCAACCTGAAAGATAGAGAAATGCCTTCCGAGTGCAACATACAGGGATATAAACTATTCCACACTGATAGGGTCAACAGGAAGGGTGGTGGAGTGGCGATGTATGTCAGAGGTAATTTAAATTGTTGTGTTAGACAAGATATACGATTAGAAACATTGGACACAGAATCTGTTTGGCTACAGTTTCTCGAAGGTCGTGAAAAATTATTTTTGGGTGTGATTTACAGGCCCCCAAGCCTGGATAGGGAACGCAGTAAGCTGCAAATGGGACGAAATTCATAAGGCGTCTAGATATGAAAATGTTGTGTTAATGGGTGATTTTAACATTAGACAAATTGATTGGAACAATGTGACAGGAAATCTTGAGTCTAGTGACTTTCTTGATACAGTTAAGGATTGTTTTTTAAAACAGTTTGTGACAGAACCAACTAGAGGTAGCAACTTGCTTGATTTCGTTCTTGCCAACAAAGAATCACTAATTAATAATCTTGAGGTTAATAAAGAGCTTGGAGAAAGCGATCACGAATCACTTAGTTTCAATATATCATGGAATTACCCAAATAACTGCAATCAAGTCTCTGTTCCAGACTTTCGTGTAGCCGACTTCATAGGACTGAGAAATTACCTAGGTGGGCTAAATTGGGATGATCTGACTATGGGTCAGGTAGGTGGTTTTGGTTGCCAATATGACGTTTTCCAGATCGTAGTTCTAGCTGCCCAGACAACTTTTGTTCCGAGTAGGGAAATTAGATCTAACAAAAATGGATCCTAAATGGATGAACAATAGATTAAAACACCTCATTGGTCAAAACAAAGGCACATATAGGAGTATCAAAAGAGGGGATGGGCATATAAGAAATCAATATTTTCAGTTAAAGAGAGAAATAAAAAAAAAAGGAATAAGAAAAGCAAAAAAAGGATTATGAGGCTAAGGTTGCAAGGGTTCTTTCAGGTATACATAAGTAAGATTATGGACAAGATAGGCCCACTTAAGAGTAACTCAGGTCAGATAACTGACAGTGATAAGGATATGTGTGAAATTTTCAATACTTACTTCCTCTCAGTTTTTACTCAGGAAAATACTAGCGAAAATAAAGAAATAATAAATTATGTAGAACAGGAAGATAATAAACTGTGCTCGATTGGGGTAACTAGAGACATGGTCCTCAGACAAATAGAAAAATTAAAACCTAACACATCCCCAGGCCCTGATGAACTGTTTGCAAGAGTTTTAAAGGAATGTAAAGAGGAACTTAGCAAGCCTTTGGCAAACCTTTTCAATATATCACTACAAACTGGCATAGTGCCAGACAAGTGGAAAATGGCAAATGTAATACCAATTTACAAGGCAGGTGACAGGTCCTTCCTTACCTTTGAACTATAGATTCGTAGCCGTGTTGAAAGGCATAAATTGATTAATGACTCTCAACACGGTTTTACTAAGGGGCGTTCCTGTCTTACGAATTTACTAACTTTTTTCACTAAGGTGTTTGAGGAGGTAGATCATGGTAATGAATATGATATTGTGTATATGGACTTCAGTAAGGCTTTCGATAGAGTTGCACATCAGAGGCTATTGAGGAAACTTAAGGCACACGGAATAGGAGGAGAAATTTTTTCCTGGGTAGAGGCATGGTTGACAAATAGGCGGCAGAGAGTTTGCATAAGTGGGGAGAAATCAGAATGGGGGCACGTCTCTAGCGATGTCCCACAGGGGTCAGTTTTGGGCCCCTTGTTATTTACAATTTACATAAACGACATAGATGAGGGAATAAATAGCAGCATAAGCAAATTTGCTGATGACACCAAAATAGGCCATTTAATTCATTCTAATGAGGACGTTAGAGCACTCCAGGTTGATTTGAATAGACTAATGAAGTGGTCAGAGAAGTGGCAGATGCAGTTTAATGTAGACAAATGTTCTAAATGTTTGTCAGGACAATAACCATGCTACATATAAACTGAATAATGTAGATCTTAATACTAGTGATTGCGAAAAGGATTTAGGAGTTCTGGTTAGCAGTAATCTGAAACCAAGACACCAGTGAAAAGTATTCGCAATAAAGCTAACAGAATCCTTGGCTTCATATCAAGAAGTATAAATAATAGAAGTCCTCACGTTGTTCTTCAACTCTATTTATCCTTGGTTAGGCCTCATTTAGATTATGCTGCACAGTTCTGGTCACCGTATTACAGAATGGATATAAATGCACTGGAAAACGTACAGAGGAGAATGACAAAGTTGATCCCATGTATCAGAAATCTTCCCTATGAGGATAGACTGAGGGTCTTGAATCTACACTCTCTAGAAAGGCGTAGAATTAGGGGGGATATGATTGAGTTGTATAAATCGAAAACAGGAATATATAAAGGGGATGTAAATAGCGTGCTGAAAATATCCAACCAAGACAGGACCCGCAGCAATGGTTTCAAGTTGGAAAAGTTCAGATTCAGGAAGGATATAGGAAAGCACTGGTTTGGTAATAGAGTTGTGGATGAGTGGAACAAACTCCCGAGTACCGTCATAGAAGCTATGACGTTGTGTAGTTAAAATAGGTTGGATAAATACATGAGTGGGTGTGGGTGGGTGTGAGTTGGACCTGACTAGCTTGTGCTACTAGGTCTTATTCCGTGCTCTTTAAGTGGAAGTGACCTGACTACCTGGAGTTTACCTGAAGAGGATTAACTCCAGGTAGTCAGGTCTAAGCCTGGGAGTGATGAACCTGCCTCGCATGGGTCAGTAGGCCTGCTGCAGTGTTCCTTTTTTCTTATGTTCTTAAGAAGAGAGGGAGAGGTCAATAATTATTCATGGGCTTCAGGAGGCTGAAGGGAAGACCTATGATGAAAGAAAGCATTGGGAGGAAACAGAGATTAAGAGCATTATTGCAATAACAGGAGAGAAGGACATATCTCAGGTAGAAAATTTTCACAGACTTGGGGGGTATTCGCGGGAAAAAAAATCGACCAATGAAATTGACATTCAAGACGGAAGTGGTAAGAAACAGGATACTACAACAGAAACCAATGTTAAAATACTCAGGAATATCAACAAGTGTACCTCAATCGAGACAAAACACGAAAAGAAAGGGAACAACTGAAAGTGAGAGTAAGACAAAACCAGTGGAACGAAAGAGAGACAGGACAGGCAACGGCAGACATGAAAGAACAGCCTCTGGAGGAACATCAAGCACACATGTTTTTAGAAACCCCACAACCCCTGTCACCACATATCAACCAAACACAATAACCACAGACAAACCACATAATATAGCCTCCACCCCCCTAAGCACTAATTTCACAATCACAGCACTTTCCCATAATTTACCCTGCCTCCCACCTCCCCAGCATGCACCTTCCTCTCCCATCTCCCAAAATACAGTAATGGAAAGGAAGCTAAAGGTATGGTACACCAATGCAGATGAAATAACAGGGAGGAGTAGCACTCCTCATCAAAAACCAGTTGAGTTTTGAGGAAGTGGTAGGAATGGACAGAAGGGAAACATAAGACTTCATTGTTGGAACACTTCAGACTGGGGGTCCAAAGGTGGTGATAGCAGTGATGTATAACCCACCACTGAACAGCAGGAGGGCAAGACAAGAGTATGATGTGCACAACAGGGCAATGGTGGATACACTAGCTGAAGTGGCCAGAAGGGCTGGTATGGGTAGGACAAAATTACTCATAATTGGGGATTTCAATCATAAAGACATTGACTGGGAAAACCTAGAGCCACATGGGGGACCAGAAACATGGAGGGCTAAGATGTTGGAGACTGTATTGGAGAACTTCGTGCACCAACATGTTAAGGATACAACCAGAGAGAGAGGAGAGGATGTTGCAGTGAGGCTGGATCTCATATTCACCTTGAATAGCTCAGACATAGGGGATATCACACACGAAAGACCCCTTGGCGCTAGTTATCATGATGTCCTGAGTTTTGAATACCTTATAGAGTTACAAATGCAGAATGCAGCAGCGCGGGAACAACGAGAGAAGCCGAATTTCAAAAAAGGAGACTACATAGGAATGAGGAAGTTTCCTGCATGAAGTGCAGTGGGAAAGAGAACTAGAGGGAAAGACAGTAAATGAAATGATGGAACTACTGACCACTAAGTGCAGGGAGGCAGAGGAGAAGTTCATACCAAAGGGTAACAGAACAAATAGTAAGACCAGAGTGAGCCCATGGTTTAACTGGTGTAAAGAGGGTAAAGCCAAGTGTGCTAGAGCATGGAAAAGGTATAGAAGGCAAAGGACTCAAGAAAACAAGGAGTTGAGCAGAAGAACCAGAAATGAATATGCTGGGATAAGGAGAGAGACCCAGAGGCAATACGACAACGACATAGCATCAAAAGCCAAATCTGAACCAAAGTTGTTATACTGTCACATTAGGAGAAAAACAATAGTCAAGGACCAGGTAATCATGCTGAGGAAAGAAGGAGGGGAGCTCACAAAGAATGACCAGGAAGTATGTGGTGAATTAAACACAAGATTTAGAGAAGTATTTACGGTAGAGACAGGGATGTTTCCAGCAAATCGTTGAGGTAGGGTGCACCAGCAGGTGCTGGACACAATACACATAACCAAGTTAGAGGTGATGAAACTGCTGGTTACACTAGATACCTCAAAGGCGGTGGGCCCAGATAACATATCTCCTTGGATACTAAGAGGAGCAAAGGAACTGTGTGTACAGCTAGCAGCAATCTTCAGTAAATCTATCGAAACTGGACAATTGCCTGAGGCGTGGAAGATATCAAATGTAGTTCCAATTTTTAAGACAGGAGACAGACATGAAGCGTTAAACTATCGACCAGTGTCTCTGACTTGTATAGTATGGAAAAGATCATCAGGAGAAGAGTGGTGGTACATATTGAAAGATTTTGCTCATACATGACAATCAGCACGGCTTCAGAGATGGGAAATCCTGTGCCACAAATCTACTTGAGTTCTACGATAAGGTAACAGAAGTAAGACAGGAGAGAGAGGGATGGGTAGATTACATCTTTTTGGACTGCAAGAATGCTTTTGACACAGTACTACACAAGTGACTGGTGCAAAAATTAGAGGAGCAGGCAGGAATAATAGGGAAAATACTGCAATGGATCAGAGAATACCTAACAGGAAGGAAACAACGAGTGTTGGTACGCGATGAAGTGTCAGAGTGGGCGCATGTGTCGAGTGGGGTTCCACTAGGGTCAGTCCTAGGTCCGGTGCTGTTTCCTATATATGTGAATGACATGATGGAAGGAATAGATTCAGAAGTCTCACTGTTCGCTGATGATGTGAAAATGATGAGGAGAATACAAGCGGACGAGGATCAGTTAAGATTACAAGGGAATCTGGACAGACTACAAGTCTGGTCAAACAAATGGCTCCTGGAGTTTAACCCCAGTAAGTGTAAGGTCATGAAGATTGGGGAAGGAAACAGAAGACCACAGACGGCATACAGGTTAGGAAATCAAAGGCTGCAAAGTCACTTAAATAAAAGGATCTTGGGGTAAGCATTATAACGAACATGTCTCCTAAGGCACACATCAATCAAATAACTGCTGCAGCATATGGGCGATTGGCAAACCTGAGATTAGCATTTAGACATCTGAGTAAGGAGTCGTTCACGACATTTTACACCGTGTACGTCAGGCCTATAATGGAGTATGCAACACCAGTATGGAACCCTCACCTAGTCAAAAACGTCACAAAATTGGAGAAAGTGCAAAAATTTGTAATACGTTTAGTCCCGGAACTGTGAGATATTTCTTATGAGGAGAGGTTAAGGGAACTCAACATGATGACACTAGAGGATAGGAGGGACAGGGGAAACATGATAACAACGTATAAAATACTGAGAGGAATTAACAAGGTGGACAGGTCTCGAATGTTTCAGAGACGGGATAGAGGAACAAGGGGCCACAATGGGAAGCTGAAAATCCAGATGAGTCATAGGGATGTTAGGAAGTATTTCTTTAGCTTTAGAGTTGTCAGGAAGTGGAATAATCTGGAGAGTGAAGTAGTGGAAGCAAGTTCCATACATAGCTTTAAGAAGAGGTATGATAAAGCTTATGGAGCAGGGAGAGAGTGAATTAGTATCGACCAGTGAAGAGCCGGTGCCAGAAGCTATGGCTCTACCCCTTGGAACCACATATAGGTGAGTACATATAGGTGAGTACACACTCACACACACATACACACACACACAGGCCAGGAGCTGAGTTTCGACCCCTGCACGCACAATTAGGTGAGTACACACACAGAATCAGTAGTGGACAACCAGAGCAGTGCAGAACAACAAGAGCAAGCACACACAGAACCATCCCCAAAACAAAACAACCAAGCACACTATCCCAACACAAACCACAACCCACACTCACAGCCCCCACCCAACACTCCACTAAAGAATCCCACAGTACACCGCCAGGTCCCCCACCCTCACAGACCCCCCAAAAGACGGTGTTGGAGAGGAAGTTGAAGGCATGGTACTCCAACGCTGATGGAATAACAAATAAGTGGGAGGAGTGGCCCGAAAGAGTCACAGAGGCATCACCGGACGTAATAGCTCTCACAGAAACCAAGCTCACAGGTATGATAACAGATGCCATCTTTTCAATGGGATATCATATCCTGAGGAAAGACAGAGGGGGTGGAGGAGTGGCATTGCTGATCAAAAACCTATGGGATTTTGATGAGCTGGAGAGAGGAGACAGAGGGGAAGCTTCAGTCTGGAGGTCCCAAGGTGGTAATTGCAGTGATGTATAACCCACCACAGAACAGCAGGAGGCCAAGGCAGGAGTATGATGAGAGTAATAGAGCGATGGTTGACACACTAGCGGAAGTGGCCAGAAGGGCTCATGCGAGCAGGGCAAAGCTACTGATCATGGGTCACTTCAACTACAAGGAAATCGATTGGGAGAACTTGGAGCCACATGGGGGCCAAGAAACGTGGAGGGCTAGGATGATGAAGGTGGTACTGGAAAACTTCATGTACCAACACGTAAGGGAAACTACCAGAGAGAGAGGAGAGGATGAACCAGTGAGACTGGACCTAGTATTCACCTTGAGTAGATATTGAGCATATATTAAGGACATCACATATGAAAGACCCTTCGGGGCCAGTGATCATATGGTTTTAAGCTTCGATTACACAGTAGAGTTACAAGTGGAGGGGAAAACAGAGAGGGCCAGAAGAATGAAGCCAAACTACATGAAGAACTTCGGGCATGAAGAACTTCTTAAACGGGGTTCAGTGGGACAGAGAACTGGAAGGGAAATCAGTAAACGAGATACTAGAATATGTGACAACAATATGCAAGGAAGCTGAGGAGAGGTTTGTACCCAAGGGTAACAGAAACAATGAAAAAGCCAGAATGAGCCTGTAGTTCACCCAAAGGTGCAGGGAGGCCAAAACCAAGTGTGCTAGGGAATGGAAGAAGTATAAAAAGCAAAGGACCTAGGAAAATAAGGAGAGCAGTCGTAGAGCTAGGAATGAATATGCACAGGTAAGAAGGGAGGCCCAACGACAGTACGAGAATGACATAGCAAGGAAAGCCAAATCTGACCCGAAGCTGTTGTACAGTCACATCAGGAGGACAACAACAGTCAAGAACCAGGTGATCAGGCTAAGAAAGGAAGGAGGAGAGATCACAAGAAATGACCGCGAAGTGTGTGACGAACTCAACATGAGATTCAAAAGGGACTCCAGAAAGACAGAGAGGTGGGGTACACAACCAAGTGTTGGACACAATACATGCAACCGAGGAAGAAGTGAAGAGGCTGCTGAGTGAGCTAGATACCTCAAAAGCGATGGGGCCGGATCACATCTCTCCATGGGTCCTGAGAGAAGGAGCTGAGGCCCTATGTGGACCCCTAACAACAATATTCAACACATCTATCGAAACAGGGCAACTACCTTTGATATGGAAGACAGCAAATGTAGTCCCAATTTTTAAAAAAGGAGACAGACATGAAGCACTAAACTACAGACCAGTGTCACTGACATATATAGAATGCAAAGTCATGGAGAAGATTATCAGGAGAAGAATGGTGGAACACCTAGAAAGGAATGAGCTTATCAACGACAGCCAACACGGTTTCAGGGACGGGAAATCCTGTGTCACAAACCTACTGGAGTTCTATGACAGGGTGACAGCAGTAAGACAAGAGAGAGAGGGGTGGGTAGATTGCATTTTCTTGGACTGTAAGAAGGCGTTTGACAGTTCCACACAAGAGACTAGTGCAAAAGCTGGAGGACCAAGCAGGGATAACAGGGAAGGCACTCCAATGGATCAGGGAATACCTGTCAGGAAGACAGCAGAGAGTCATGGTTCGTGGTGAGGTGTCAGAGTGGGCGCCTGTGACGAGTGGGGTTCCACAGGGGTCAGTCCTAGGACCGGTGCTGTTTCTGACGGAAGGAATAGCCTCCGAAGTTGTCTTGTTTGCAGATGATGGGAAGTTGATGAGAAGAATTCAATTGGACGAGGACCAGGCAGAACTACAAATGGATCTGGACAGGCTGCAAGCCTGGTCCAGCAATTGGCTCCTGGAGTTCAACCCCACCAAGTGCAAAGTCATGAAGATTGGGGAAGGGCAAAGAAGACTGCAGACAGAGTACAGTCTAGGGGGCCAGAGACTACAAACCTCAATCAAGGAAAAAGATCTTGGGGTGAGTATAACACCAGGTACATCTCTTGAGGCACACATCAACCAAATAACTGCTGCAGCATACGGGCGCCTAGCAAACCTAAGAATATCTTTCCGACATCTTAATAAAGAATCGTTCAGGACCCTGTACACTGTACGTTAGGCCCATATTGGAGTGTGCAGCACCAGTTTGGACCCCCCCCCTAGCCAAGCACGTAAAGAAGCTAGAGAAAGTGCAAATATTTGCAACAAGACTAGTCCCGGAGCTGAGGGGTATGTCCTACGAGGAGAGGTTAAGAGAAATCGACCTTACGACACTGGAGGACAAGAGAGATAGGGGGGACATTATAACGACATATAAAATACTGAGAGGAATTGACAAGGTTGACAGAGACAGAATGTTCCAAAGATGGGACACAGCAACAAGGGGACACAGTTGGAAGTTGAAGACTCAGATGAATCACAGGGATGTTAGGAAGTATTTCTTTAGTCACAGAGTGGTCGGGAAGTGGAATAGTTTGCGAAGCGATGTAGTAGAGGCAGGGTACATTCATAGCTTTAAGAAGAGGTATGATAAAGCTCATGGCGCAGGGAGAGTGACCCAGTAGCAGCCAGTGAAGAGGCGGGGCCAGGAGCTATGACTTGACCCCTGTAACCACAACTAGGTGAGTACACACACACACACATAGTAACAGGAGTAGGTAACAGGAGTAGGATGGGAAAAGTCAAACTACAAAAGGGGGACTACACAGGAATGAGGAACTTCCTGCAGGAGGTTCAATGGGAAAGAGAATTGGTAGGAAAGTCAGTAAACGAATTGATGGACTACGTAACAACAAAATGCAAGGAGGCAGAGGAAAGGTTTGTTCTTAAGGGCAACAGAAATAATGGGAAGACCATAACGAACACTTGGTTTACCCAAAAGTGTTCGGAGACAAAAACTAAGTGCACCAGAGAATGGAAAAAAGTACAAAAGACAAAGGACCCAGTAAAATAAAGAGATAAGTCGAAGAGCCAGAAACGAGTATGCACTGATAAGGAGGACGGCCCAACGACATTACGAAAACGACATAGTATCAAAAGTCAAGTCTGAGCCAAAACTGTTGTACAGCCACATCAGGAGGAAGACAACAGTCAAGGAACAAGCAATCAAGCTGAGGAAGGAAGGTGGGGAGCTCACAAGAAACGACCAAGAAATATGTGATGAGCTCAACATGAGATTTAAGGAAGTATTCACAGTGGAGACAGAAATGACTCCGGGAAGTCAGAACACGGGGGTACACCAACAAGGAATATACCAACAAGTGTTGGATGATATACACACAACCAAGGAGGAGATGAAGCTGCTAAGTGCCCTTGATACCTTAAAGGCGGTGGGACCGAACATCTCACCATGGGGCCTTAGAGAGGGAGCAGAGATGCTGTGTGTGTCACTAACAACAATTTTCAACACATCCATTGAAACTGGACAACTACCTGAGGTATGGAAGGCTGCAAATGTAGTCCCTATTTTTAAGAAAGGAGATAGACACGATGCCCTATAGACCAGTGTCACTGACGTGTATAGTATACAAAGTCATGGAGAAGATTATCAGGAGGAGAGTTTTGGAGCACCTAGAACGGTACAAGCTTATAAACGACAATCAGCACGGAATCATGGAAGACAAATCCTGTGTCACGAACCTACTGTTGTTTTATAACAAGGTAACAGAAGTAAGACATGAGAGAGAGGGGTGGATAGATTGCATTTTCTTGGACTGCAATAAGGCTTTCGACACAGTTCCTCACAAGAGATTAGTGCAAAATCTAGAGGATCAGGCACATATAACAGGAAGGGCACTCCAATGGATAAAAGAATATCTGACAGGGAGGCAACAACACACCTCATCACAAACCCCACCCCCACAGCAACCCCCCATAAGCCCCTGCCAGGGCTCCCACTTCCCCAACCCCACCATTCTCCCCAGACCTCACTTTTAAAAAAGAAGTTGAAGGTTTGGTATACAAACGCTAATGGAATAACGAATAAATGTGAGGAGTGGCACGAAAGAATCAAGGAGACATCCCCAGACCTCATTGCAGTCACAGAAACAAAACTCACTGGGACGTTAACAGACGCAATCTTCCCACCCGGATATCAGATCTTGAGGAAAGATAGTAGCAGAGGGGGAGGAATAGTTGCACTGCTCATTAAAAGCCGATGGGGATTTGAGGAAATGGAAGGAATGAACGAGTTGGGAGAAAGGGATTAATAGTAGGTACAATTCAGTCTGGGGGACATAAGGAAGTCATTGTAGTGATGTATAACCCGCCACAGAACTGCAGGAGAACAAGAGAGGAATATGAAGAGAGCAACAGAGCAATGGTGGACACATTAGTTGAGGTGGCCAGAAGAGCTCACTTGAGTAGAGCAAAGTTACTGATTATGGGCGAGTTCAAACACAGGGAGATTGATTGGGAAAACCTGGAGCCAAACGGGGGTCCTGAAACATGGAGAGCCAAGATGATGGATGTGGTACTGGAAAACCTCATGCATCAACATGTTAGGGACACTACCAGAGAGAGAGGGGAAGATGAACCAGCAAGAGTGGACCTTGTGTTCACCTTGAGTAGCTCGGACATTGAGGATATCACATATGAAAGGCCCCTTGGAACTAGTGATCACATGGTTCTGAGCTTTGAATATATAGTTGAATTACAGGTGGAGAGGGTAACAGGAGTAGAATGGGAAAAGCCAAACTATAAAAGGCGGGAACTACACAGGTATGAGGAACTTCCTGCAGGACGTTCAGTGGGAAAGAGAATTGGTAGGAAAGTCAGTAAACGAAATGATGGAATACGTAACAACAAAATGCAAGGAGGCAGTGGAAAGGTTTGTTCCCAAGGGCAACAGAACTAATGGTAAGACTAGAATGAGCCCTTGGTTTACAGGAAGGTGTAGGGAGGCAAAAACTAAGTGCAATAGAGAATGGAAAAAGTACAGAAGGCAAAGGACCCAGGAAAATAAAGAGATTAGTCGACGAGCCAGAAACGAGTATGCACAAATAAGGAGGGAGGCCCAGCAACAGTACGAAAACAACATAGCATCGAAAGTCAAGTCTGACCAGAAGCTGTTGTATAGCCTCATTAAGAGGGAGACAAGTTAAGGACCAGGTAATCAAGCTCAGAAAAGAAGGTGGGGAGCACACAAGAAACGACTAAGAAGTATGTGAGGAGCTCAACACAAGATTTAAGGAAGTATTTACAGTGGAGACAGAAAGGACTCTGGGAAGACAGAACAGAGGGGTACACCAACAAGGAACACACCAACAAGTGTTGGATGAAATACACACAACCGAGGAGGAGGTGAAGAAGCTGCTAAGTGACCTTGATACCTCAAAGTCGGTGGGACCGGACAACATCTCTCCATGGGACCTTAGAGAGGGAGCAGAGACAGTGTGTGTGCCACTAACCACAATTTTCAACACATCCCTTGAAACTGGGCAACTACCTGAGGTATGGAAAACGGAAAATGTAGTCCCCATTTTTAAGAAAGGAGACAGAAACAAGGCACTAAACTATTGACCAGTGTCACTGACGTGTATAGTATGCAAAGTCATGGAGAAGATTTTCAAGAGGCGAATGCTGGAGCACCTCAAACGAAACAACATTGTAAACGACAACCAGCACGGATTCATGAAAGGCAAATCCTGTGTGACAAACCTACTGGAGTTTTATGACAAGGAAACAGAAGTAAGACACGAGAGAAAGAAGTGGGTTGATTGCATTTTCTTGGACTGCAAGAAGGCCTTCGACACAGTTCCGCACAAGAGATTAGTGCAGAAGCTAGTGGATCAGGCACGCATAACAGGAAGGGCACTGCAATGGATCAGAGAATACCTGACAAAGAGGCAACAACGAGTCATGGTACGTGATGAGGTATCACAATGGTCGCCTGTGACGAGCGGGGTCCCGCAAGGGAAGGGATAGACTCAGAAGTATCCCTGTTCGCAGATGATGTGAAGTTAATGAGGAGAATTAAATCAGATGAGGATCAGGCAGGTCTATAAAGAGACTTGGACAGGCTAGACACGTGGTCCAGCAACTGGATACTCAAATTTAACCCCGCCAAATACGAATTCATGAAGATCGGGGAGGGCAAAGAAGACCGCAGACAGAATATAGGCTAGGTGGCAAAGGCTGCAAACCTCACTCAAGGAGAAAGATCTTAGGGTGATTATAACACCGAGCACGTCTCCGGAAGCACACATCAACCAGATAACTGCTGCAACATATGGGAGCCTGGCAAACCTGAGAATAGCGTTCCGATACCTCAGCAAGCCATCGTTCAAGACACTGTACATCGTGTACGTTAGGCCCATACTGGACTATGCATCACCAGTTTCGAACCCACACTTGGTCAAGCACGTCAAGAAATTTGAGAAAGTGCAAAGGTTTGCAACAAGGCTAGTTCCAGAGCTAAGGGGAATGTCCTACGAAGAAAGGTTACGGGAAATCGGCTTGACAACACTGGAGGACAGAAAGAGTTAGGGGAGACATGATAACGACATTCAAAATACTGCGAGGAATAGATAAGGTGGACAGAGAGAGGATTTTCCAGAGATGGAACACAGAAACAAGGGGTCACAATTGGAAGTTGAAGACTTAGATGAGTCAAAGGGATGTTAGGAAGTATTTCTTCAGTCACAGAGTTGTCAGGAAGTGGAATAGTCTGTGGCAAGTGAGGTAGTGGAGGCAAGAACCATACATAGGTTTCAGACGAGGTATGATAAAGCTCATTGAGCAGGGAGAGAGAGGACCTAGTAGCGATCAGTGAAGAGGCGGGGCCCGGAGCCGAGTTCGACCCCTGCAACCACAAAGTGTGAGAACAAATAGGTTAGAACACACACACACACACACACACACCACACACACACACACACACACACACACACACACACACACAGGCTACAAACCTCGTCAAAGGAGAAAGACCTTGGGGTAAGTATAACACCAAGCACGTCTCCGGAAACACACATCAACCAGATAACTGCGGAATCGTTCAAGACACTGTACACCGTGTACGTCAGGCCCATACTAGAGTATACAGCTCCAGTCTGGAACCCACACCTGGTCAAGCACGTCAAGAAATTTGAGAAAGTGCCAAGGTTTGCGACAAGGTTAGTTCCACAACTCAGGGGACTGTCCTATGAAGAAAGGTTGAGGGAAATAGGACTAACAACACTGGAGGACAGAAGGGTTAGAGGAGACATGATAACGACATACAAAATACTGCGGGGAATCGACAAGGTAGATAGTGACAGGATGCTCCAGAGAGGAACACAGAAACAAGAGGGCACAATTGGAAGCTGAAGACTCAGATGAGTCAAAGGGATGTTAGGAAGCATTTCTTCAGCCATAGAGTAGTCAGGAAGTGGAATAGTCTAGCAAACGATATAATGGAGTCAGGAACCATACACAGCACAAGACACAGGTTGGAAGCTTGAAGACTCAGATGAGTCAAGAGATGTAGGAAGCATTTCTTCAGCCAGAGTAGTCGAGGAACCTGGAATAGTCTAGGAAGCGATTAAGTGGAGTCAGGATTTCCATACATAGCTTTAAGAAAGGTATGATAAGGCTCATGGAGCAGGAGAGTGACCCAGTAGCGGACAGTGAAGGCGGCCAGAGCTGGATCGACCCTGCAACCCAATTAGGTGAACACCATGTGGTAATGCTTTATTTACAGGGCAAGTCAGGTATTTTCAGAATGTTGTAATATACCACTGTGGATAAAATACTTGACATATCTTGAACTTTCTGGTGAGTTGTCTCTGAATTCATTAATATTCGCATTCAGTACATAATGAAGCAAGATGTGACAGTAGTCCATCTAGCAAAGTTTACATTTCTTTTGGTCTACATCTGATGGTGGTGATCCTGCCAAAGACACTTGTAACCCAGCCGGAGGCGGGCGGTAGTAACATACAAGAGTCTGATTATTTTGCTGGATGCACTATAGACATGTGGCTCCTCCTGCATGATAGAATGATGATAGTTGGATTGACTAGTGTCAATCTCCCTGAGTCTTAAGTCAATAAAATTCAGTTGAAGTTCTTTTCGTATTATTGTTCTCAAACTGCTAACTGACAAGTCTATGAAAGCATACAACTTAGCCAATTTATCAGTTCTATCATGCATCTGAAGACCAGTGTGAGATGGAATCCACAGCATGTGCACTCTGACTCCACTGTCCACAATCCTACCATACCTGTGTCTGGCTTCTGACACAAGCATGCTACAATTTATACTTAATGAGTTGAGAGCATTTATGGATGACAGAGAATCAGTTACAATTATTAAAGTGTCAACCTTAAATATATGGACGCATTTGAGTGCAAGGAGAATACTTGTGTTTGAAGGGTAGAGGTCCAGTTATTGATGCGTGCTCCAATTTCTTTATGAGAGCCATCCTTGCTGCATCGACACACAGCTAGTTGCAAACATACTACAGCTGCACCAGTGTATGAGCATACCAGCAGTGTATCACTACACTACAGCTGCACCAGTGTATGACAACAGCAGCACTACCAGCTGCACCAGTGAGAAACGACTACAGCTGAAGTGATCACACAGAGCCAGTGCCTCACACACGATACAGCTCACCTGATGACAACAGCAGCACTACCAGCTGCACCAGTGTATGACAACAGCAGCACTACCAGCTGCACCAGTGTATGACAACAGCAGCACTACCAGCTGCACCAGTGTATGACAACAGCAGCACTACCAGCTGCACCAGTAAGAGAGTGTGCTGTGTGACTAAGTTATCAATACAGCTTAAGGCATCCTGTTTGGCTTTAAGGCGAAGCTTTGGTTGTGTTTTAAGAAGTATTTTGAGGGTAAATGTAGGGATGGTAGTTTGGAATGGGGTAATAGCCCATGGAGCTGGGAAGCGCCGCTGTTGCCTTACTTAACATAGATACTGTAGCTGGTTCATGCGGAGGTCGGTTAAATTTTTTTCGATCCATCTTAAGAAGTGTTCACCAAGCCAGTAGGATTCACACTTATCCATATATCTTGTTCTGCTGAAGGTTAGTGATGGTGAGTTTGAGTGTGGTGCGAGGCGTGGCTGCCTCCACGATGCTGCTGCTGCTGCTGCTGCTGCTGCTGCTGCTCTGCCTCTCTCCCACACCGGTCACAACTCTCAGTAAGTCAACAACATAGATTTACCAACATATATTTGAAAGACAAGTGCTGAAATATATTGTAATGCAAATACAGTTTTAGTAGAGTGATGTATGACAGAAAAGGTGAAGTTAATAACGTGAGGATAACAGAGGTGAGTGACTTGACAAGAAGCAGGAGTGAGGGACGTTAGGATATCATGAGTAAGTGATGTGAGTGATGCTAGTATAGTGAGGATTGGGATGAGAGCGAAGTTATATTCTCAGTTATTCCTTTATTTATTACGTTTAATCGTGTCAGTCACTCATTTTGTTTTTCAGATGACAACATGACGGGTTTGCATACCGAGGGAGAGACAGTGGCGCTCCTGACTCGCTCCCCGCGACAAACATTTGGAATACAAGTTGCTGGAGGTCATAACGTCGTGTGGGTCTTGGGAGAACAAATATGGTTGAGAGAAACACACTGGTGGATGTTACAGTGTCTTGAATGAGTCAGTGAGAAGGAGTACCCAGCGACGTACCTGTGCCGTCTCCTAGGCCTACCCTGAGAATGAGGGAGATGCCTCCTAGGCCTACCCTGAGAATGAGGGAGATGTCTCTCTCTGAGCCCACACATGCGCAGGATATTAATATAAATATAGCTGGTACTACACACATATACTACACAAGTATATGTATATGGTATATAAGACATACATTTGACAATAACGCCAATAGAGCTTCCACTGTAATTATTATTATTAAATTAATTATTACTATTATTTTTATTATTTTACATGGATCATTCCTGAAAATGGTTTCCACGAGATAATATTAGAAAGCCTCTTGTGATCGGCTTCAGAAATACACCACTGGTGTATTCTGTTTAAAACACTGGTTAATGTTGTTAATGGAGGGTTTAGGAAATATTTTGATACTTTTAATTCGGAATGGTATAGTAATATTTTGCTTCATGCTGGTAAGGGGCTCTTGATCCAAGGAACTGAACTTACATTTCACTTGCTTGGATTGAATCTAAACCCTTACGAGTTTACCGCTTTCCCATGATTAAAATAGAAATTCACTTCGACATAAATCTTTAACAATTAATGCACTGTATGAAATATGATTTTTTTTTTTGGGGGGGATATACATAGTGTAGGTGTAAATTGTAATGGATTCTGTGAAATAAATGGGAAATGGATCTTCCGGTCGTCTTCAAACTTTTGATGCTTATGCGTTTTCCACTAAGGAAGTTTCGCCTTCATTTACGTTTGTGTAAGTTTTAATTTGCAGATTTTATTAATTAAATTGGTTTGTGTGAAACAAGTGGAGTATTTTTCTTCTGGTCAAAGATCTGTCAGAGTTTTTTACTTTACTGGTTTATTCTAAGTTAAATTTACACATTGTACTCTAATATAGCCATATTGTGTATGTCCTCAACACATTTGTATAAAAAATATTGATTTAATATTTATTCAAATCTTAAATAAATCTTACTTTCTTCGTACTTACGCTCTTATTTACTTAAAAGCTGTCCCGTACAAGTCCCAATGTGTCTTTTATGAATAAAATTGTGAAAATTGAGATACTGTTTTCCGTGCGATAATTTCTGAGTGCCTCATCCTATTGACTTCATCCCTTCAACGCTAATAATAATGTAACTTCTAAGCGGCTTCAAACTTAATATGCTCTTGTTGGTCTCTCTTAGATAGCTAGATATATTTCGGACGTTTCCTGAACGGACAAAGGTGCCTCAATGCAAGCACTTGAAATAGTGCAAAGTGTTATTTAAGTTGATAATGCAGGAATATATTGGCCTTAATGATATGAGGGAAATCAGAAGAGTATTCACAAGCCATCACATAGAAACTAAGGACAAACAGACCAAATCTAATTCAACCTTTCAAAGAGTTCAAAGAGATCAATATCCTAACATACATCAGCACCTTGACGGCACTCAGTAGTTGGATTATCAAGTTATCAGCGGTGAAAGGTTGGCTAATCGGAAGTGACACTCAGAAATTATCGCATGAAAACAATATTGCAGTTTTCCAAATTTCTTCCAGAAATGCAAATGTAATTTGCAAAGCCAAAATCAGTCAAAAATTTCCTCTAAGATTGCCAGCTTTTAAGAAAGTAAATAAATACAATAAGTAATTAAACAGGAAAGTAAAAAAGTTATATTTAAGCTTTGGGTACAAAACATTTATATTTTTAACAATGGTCTTCAGGGCACACATATGTTATATGCACATAAATGTACATTATGCATATTTTATCTAGAATAACTAAGTAAATTCAAACACTGCGACTTAATAACAATAATAATAATAATATCTTTATTTACTACAAGAACATGTAGAAGGTATACAGGCCTAGCTGACATCAGTGACATACTACTATATAGAAAGCCGCTTGTTATGCAGAGCATTTCGGGCAAATTAGGTTAATTTTGTCCCGGAATGCGACCCACACCAGTCGACTAACAACCAGGTACCCATTTTGTACTGATGGGTGAACATAGACAACCGGTGTAAGGAAATACATCCAATGTTTCAACCTTCGCCGGGAATCGAACCCGGACTCCTCACTGTATGAAGCGAGAGCTTTTGGCACCAGGCCACGGGCCACCAAATTAAGATGTATAGCAGGATCGTGAATGAACAAGTAGCCTTTAGGAAGGGTAGGGGTGTGTACACTAAGTGTTTGCAGTGAAACATATAGGTGAATAGTGTTTAGCTGAGGGTAAAGAGGTTTTAGTTGCATTTATGGATTTGGAAAAGGCACATAATAGGTTTGACAGGCGGTCAATGTGAAAGATGTTGCAAATGCATGGAAGAGTTGGAAAGTTATTGAAAGCTGTTAAGAGTTTTTACGAGGATAGTGAGGCACAGATTAGAGTATGTAGGAAAGAGGGAGGTTATTTCTCAGTAAAAGATGGCCTTAGACAGGGATGTGTGATGTCACAATGGTTGTTCAATATATTTATAGATGGGTTATAAGAGAAGTGAATGTTCTGGTGTTGGCAAGCAGTGAGAGATTAAAAGATAAAGAAGCTAACTCAAAGAGGAAGTTGTCACAGTTGCTTTTTTGCTGATGACACTGTGCTTTTGGGAGATTCTGAACAGAAGTTGCAGAGGCTGGTGCACGATTTTGGTAGAGTATGTAAAAGAACGAAATTTAAAAGTAAACTCAGGAAAGAGTAAGGGGATGAGGATAAAAATAAATATTTAATGAAATATTGGATATCAGATTGCAGGGAGGAAGTATGGAGGAATTGAATGTATTCAGATACTTGAGAGTTGTCTTGTCAGCAGATGGGTCTATGAAAAACAAGGTGAATCATAGAACTGATGAATGGAAAAAGGTGAGTAGTGCTCTGAGGAGGCTGTGGAGACAAAGAACTTTATCCATGGAAGTAAATAGGGAAATGTATGGGAGTATAATTGGAACAACACTCTTATATGAGGGTGAAGCATGGGTGGTGAATGTTGTAACTAGGAGAAGGCTGGAGGCAGTGGAGATGTGTCTGGGGGCAATGTGTAGTGTGAATATAATGCAGAGAATCCATAGTTTGGAAATTAGGAGGAGGTATGGGGTTACTAAAAGTATTATCCAGATGGCAGAGGAGGGGTTAAGGTGATTCCAACATTTAGAGATGATGTAACGAAACATAATGACTTAGAGGGTGTATAACTCTGCAGTGGCAAGAAGAAGGGGTAGGTGTCGCCCTACGAAAGGTTGGAGGGAGGGGATAAAGGAGGTTTTGTATACGAGGGACTTGGACTTCCAGTAAATGTGCGTGAGTGTGTTAGATAGGAGCGAGTTGAAACAAATGATTTTTTATGACTTGACGTGCTGTTGGAGTGTGGGCAAAGTAACATTTATGATGGGATTCAGGGAAATGGGCTGGCCGGACTTGAGTCCTGGAGGTGGGAAGTACAGCACCTGCACTCTGAAGGAGGAGTGTTGAAATGTTGCAGTGCTTTAACTCTAGTGTAGGTGCACCTCTTGCAAGACAGTGATGTAGTGAGTGATGATGAAAGTGTTTCCTTCTTTTTCGGGCCACCTTGCCTTGGTGGGAAAATAGGAAAAACACCTGAGCGCTTTCTTGTGCCTACAAGTCTATCTTCAGAGGAAGAGGAAGAAGAGTCAAGAGAAACAAGTATCATATGTTAAACACTGAGTTAATTCTTCACTCAGCAGGTGACAACTGAGTTAATACTTCACTCAGCAGGTGACAACTGAGTTAATACTTCACTCAGCAGGTGACAACTGAGTTAATACTTCACTCAGCAGGTGACAACTGAGTTAATACTTCACTCAGCAGGTGACAACTGAGTTAATACTTCACTCAGCAGGTGACAACTGAGTTAATACTTCACTCAGCAGGTGACAACTGAGTTAATACTTCACTCAGCAGGTGACAACTGAGTTAATACTTCACTCAGCAGGTGACAACTGAGTTAATACTTCACTCAGCAGGTGACAACTGAGTTAAATAACAAGTTTTCACTCAGCAGGTGACAACTGAGTTAATACTTCACTCAGCAGGACACTGAGTTATACTTCACTCACGGTGACAACTGAGTTAATACTTCACTCAGCAGGTGACAACTGAGTTAATACTTCACTCAGCAGGTGACAACTCACCCAGTGAGGTGATACCTAACTCTACACACATTATAAGAGGCATAATAATCCACAATAATAGTAAAGATTTACGTTGTAAGAAGTCTTCTGGTCACGGTTTCAATTATAAATATGTTTAGTAGCATTTAGCTGTAATAAATTACGTTCATTATAACAAGGTTAGACAATCTTCAAGTTAGTTTTGGTGCAAAACTTAAAATTATTACGCCATTTTAAATCAAAATATATTTTTATGAATCCATAAAATTAAATTTTAAAAAATTGTTTTTAGGGTAGATTTTTCCGAATTGTTCTTGATCCAAGGAATTGGATCTGTCAGTTCCTTCTTCGGAATAATCTTACTTGTCTTGTATTCTCTCAGACGTTGCAGGATTCCAATGTGTTAACACCTTCCTTAACATTATTAATTAGTTATCACTGAGGGGATATATCTAACTACTAAATTTACAGTTGCCTGATTTGTTTGTTTTTTCTTCTCTATACTTTCCGATTTCATATCGTATTCAAATTTTGAACGCCTGTTAGTAGTACTGAGGACTAGATTCTAGGAACAATTAGCATTTGCAGATTATTGACTGCATTCTCAGCATCCAGGAATGGCTGTGATAACTTCACAAAGTTCTCAGCGACGCTGTTTCAGTCGTATGAAATTGGTGTCTCCAAATATGAAGAAAGTGAAGAGTGAAACTGAAATGTGTAGATGCAGATCTGACCATCCCGTTCAATCACGGTAAATACATTGTAGTTTATCTCTTCCGAACGGTTTCAAAATTTCATGGTTGTTGAATGATAGTACCCATTAAGTTTTGTTTGCGTGCAGCAAATTTGTTAATGTAATTAAATAATTTAAAGACCTGGAAATCGATGGAATTCCTACCATAACTGGAGACTAACTCATGTGATTGGCTTAAATTGTTGACCACTAGTGTGGTTTCTGAACACAGTGTTTATGTTGTTCTTGGACAGCATACATCTCAATGTGCCAATTTTATTGAATAAACAGTAATATTCATTAAATGCTTCTTCTGCTCGGCTTCAAAATATTGATTAAGTTTGTAAGTACGCATAAGAACATAAGAAAGAAGGAACACTGCAGCAGGCCTACTGGCCCATGCGAGGCAGGTCCAAGTCTCCCACCGGTTTAAGCCAATGCCCCAACCCAGCTAGGTCAGGTCACTTAAGGAAGGAGCACGGCATCTCACATAGTAGCACAAGCTAGTCAGGTCACACTCACACCCATCCGCACCCACTCATGTATTTATCTAACCTATTTTTAAAACTACACAATGTTTAAGCCTCTATAACTGTACTTATGAATTTGTTCCACTCATAGACAACTCTATTACCAAACCAGTACTTTCCTAAAGCCTTCCTGAATCTGAATTTTTCCAACTTAAAGCCATTGCTGCGAGTCCTGTCA
>WNWK01017169.1:0-43038 GCA_009830355.1 Cherax destructor | reverse complement strand
ACAGTTCTGGTCACCGTATTACAGAATGGATATAAATGCACTGGAAAACGTAAAAAGGAGGATGAAAAAAGTTGACCCCATGTATCAGAAATTTTCCCCTATGAGGATAGACTGGGGGCCCTGAATCTGAAATTTCAAAAAGGCGGGGAATTAGGGGGATATGATTGAGGTGTAAAAATTTGGAAAACAGGAATAAAAAAAGGGGGATGTAAATAGCGGGGCTAAAAATATCCAGCCAAGACAGGACTCGCAGCAATGGTTTCAATTTTGGAAAATTTCGATTCGGGAAAGGGAAAAGGGGGAAAAGCACGGGTTTGGTAATAGAGTTGTGGATGAGTGGAACAAACCCCAGTACCGCCATAGATGCTAAGACTTTTGGTAGTTTTAAAATGGGTTAATAAAACATGGGGGGGGTGTGGAGGGGGTGTGAATTTGGACCGACTAGCTTGTATTACCAGGTCAGAAGCTGTACAAATTTCCCTTTAAGTGGAAGTGACCTGACCAGGGTGGGGCGGGACCAGGTGGTCAACTAGACAATTATATGAGTGAGTGGGGTTTGGGGTGTGATTTTTGGTCCTGACTAGCCTGTGCTAGGTCAGACAGTGCCCCTTCCTTAAGTGAATGTAACCTGACCTGGCTGGGTCGGGGCTTAAGCCGTTGGAGAGGACCTCCCCTGCAGGGGCCCAAAGTGGGCCCCGCTGCAGTGTTCCTTCTTTCTTATGTTCTTTTTCTTATATTATGTCTTAGTTGGGGGATTTTAGAATATTTGGTTATGTCTTATTTTGTGTATATGTTGTGATTAGGCCATGATAATTTGGGTTTTGGGAAAACAGTCATGTTATAGTTGGGAAGTTTTATGTCTTATTTTTGGTGATTTTTAGTTTTTTTTTTTTTGGGTACATGATATGTTATAGTTGATGGTGATCGTGCCCTGGTATTTTTGTAAATGTTTTAAAATTTTGGGATGTCCACTTTATTTGGGGGAGGTTTTAGATTTGGCGTACATGTTAGGGATTAGTTGGAGGGTGTGTGGGGGGTTTTGGAAGTCTCATGTCTTAGTTGTATGTGTTCATCTGTCTTGGTTTTTTTTATTTTTTTTTGGATGAATGAATAATATAGTTTGGTGGATCCTATATTTTTTGGGTGTGATGATATGTTGTAGCTTGTGGTTCTTATATTTTGGTGTGATGATATGTTATAGTTGGTTGGTGGTGAAATTGTGTCGTGGTATTTTTGTGCTTTTATCGTATTTTGTGTAAATGACTTAAATTTTTGGGTATATTATAGTGTTCGTGATATGTCTTATTTTGTGTTCATTTCTTAGATTTTGAATATGTCTTAGTTTTTGCTTATGTCTCATGGCTTAGTTGTAGGTTAGTGGTTTTGGGGTGAGTGTGTAGTTTGATGAGTGAGATGTAATTTCAGTTAATGAAATGTGTGTAAATGTGATTGAGAATGTAATTTGGGGGTGAGTTAGAGATGTCAAATGTTATTTGGGAGTTTTCTAATATTTGTTTGGATGTGCTCAAAGTAATTTGGGAGTGTTCTAATGTATTTTGGAAATGTTCCAATATTGTTTGGAAGTGTTCCAATAGTAAAAAGTATTCATAGTTTTAGGATTTTAGTGGTTTTTGAGCATGACTTAGTTGGAGGGTGTATGTCTGTGTTAGTTTTGAAAATGACTCAGGTGATAGTTGAAGGTGTCTTAGTTTTTTATAATATTCCAGGAAGGATGGATTAGGGAAGATGTGGATGAAAAATGTGATATGTACATAGATGATAAATGAAAAATGGTATGAATATTCAGTTTGAGAAAAGTGTAAATCAGTTTTGTGTTATGGAGGTTATAACTTATCTTTGGTGGGCAAAGTTGTGTTAATATTTTTTAGTTGTTGTATGTCTTAAGTGTTCGTGCGCAGATTTAGTGGTTAGGATGGTGAATGAGTAGTGTTTATAGATTGTGGCTCTCATGTTATAAGTGTACATGAGCTAGTGATCTTGGTGTAATACTCATGAAATTTGTGTAAAATTTTGTCATCATATGACTTATGTTTATGTTTTCATATGACTTAAGTGATTGTAAGTCAATTTTTTATGTGATCAAGTGATAGTTTTCTATTTTTGGTAGATAGTGTACTATGTATGACTCATGTCTTAAATTTGTTTGTGATCATGACGTGTATAAGTTTGGGGTGCATGTTATATGATCATGTCTTATTTTGTTTATATATCATAGAATATTTTATTATGTCATAGATTTTTAATGTTACATGTTTTAAAATTTTGTGTTTATGTCGCATATTAGTTGGCAGTGTCTATCTTATTTTTGTGTGCATCTCTTAGATTTTTTTAATATGTCTTAGATTTTATGGTTATCATGTGATTATGGTGTTTTTGTGCCTATGTCTTATTTTGTGTATATATCTTAGTTGGTGGTGTCTGTGTCTTAGAGTTTTTGACCTGACTGATGGTTTAAATTTGTTTGTGGGTTCATATTATGTCTTAGTTGGTGGATCTTAGAATATTTGTGTTTATGCCTTATTTTGTGTATACAGTATGTTTCATGTCTTAAGTTTTGTTGTAATTAGGTCGTGTATAAGTTGGTTGTGTGTTCATGTCATGATATAGTTGGAAGTGTATGTCTTAGTTTTGGTGTTTCTTAGATTTTTTGGGTACATGATATGTTATAGTTGGTGGTGATCGTGACATGGTATTTTGCAGTTATATATTATATTGTGCATATGAGTTAGATTTTTTATTTGTCTTAGATGTTGGATATGGCTCATGTCAGGTATAAGATTGGTGAATATGTCTTGTATAGGTTTTGTTGATGTCTCAGGTGTTAGTTGAAGGTGTCTTAGTTTTTTGATAATGTTCCATGACTTAGTTGGAGGGTGTATGTCTGTGTTAGTTGAAGGTGTTCAAATGGTGAATGAGTGATTTGAAGGATAAGTTAGGTTAGGATAAATGTTATTTGTGGTGTTTGATAGTGTTTTTGAAGGTTAAGTTGTTAGATTAGATGCTATTTTTTTGGTTAGGTTAGATGTTGTTAGGTTAGGTTAAATGTTATTTGTGGTGTTTGATAGTGTTTTGAAGGTTAAGTTGTTAGATTAGATGTTATTTTTTTGGTTAGGTTAGATGTTGTTAGGTTAGGTTAGGTTAAATGTTATATATTGTTTCGGGAGTATTCAAATGGTGTTTTGGGAGTAATCAAATGATGTATAAGAGTGTTTTGGTGTTCAAGGCGTTGTGTTTTTTTTTGAAAGTGTGTTTTGTGTTTTTTGCGATAGGATTATGTTCATGTATTTTTTGTGTTCATGTTTTATCCGAGTTGGAGGTAAGTAGTGATCTTGGTTGGAGTGTTTTGAGGGAATGTTTTGAGGGAAAGTTTGATGATGTCTTGGAAGTATTCAATGGTGATTTTGAGGAGATTTTTGTAAAAATGGGAATATGATATGTCTTAGTTGGTTGGTGGTGCGTCATGTTTTAGAGTGTTTTGAAGTTAAAGTTAGGTTAGGTTAAATGTTATTTGAGGTGTTTGATAGTGTTTTTGAAGGTGTTCATATGATGTACAAGAGTGATTTGGTGGTGTTCAAATGAGGTATAAGAGTGTTTTTGATGGATCTAATATTGTTTGGAAGTAATCTGAGGGTGTTCTTATATTGTTTTGGATGTGCTCAAAGTAATCTGGGAGTGTTCTAATATTGTATTGGATGTGTTCAAAGTAACCTGGGAATTTTCTAATGTAATTTGGAAATGTTCTAATGTTATTTGGAAGTGTTCCATTAGTAAAAAGTATTCATAGTTTTAGCGATCTTTGTCCTAATGATCTTTTTTGGATGAATTAGTAAAACGAGGAAAAATCAGTAATAGTGTTCTCGGTTGGTGATACGAGGGAATGTATATGAAAAATGTTCTGTGGAGATGGGTTTGTCTTTTCTTTGATGAATTAGTAAAACGGGAAAAAATTGAAATGAGTGATCTTAGTGGATTGAGATTAATGATCTTATAAAGTTGGTTATAATGATTTGAGGGGATGTTTATAAAAATGTGATTATGATATGTCTTAGTTGGAGTATTTTAGCTCATTTTAACTTAAAGAGAGGAAATATTGGGATTATGTCTTGTATAGGTTTTGTTGATGTCTCAGGTGTTAGTTGAAGGTGTCTTAGTTTTTTTGATAATGTTCCATGACTTAGTTGAAGGTGTTCAAATGATGCATGAGAGTGATTTTGAAGTGTTTTGATAGTATTCAATGATGTTTTGATGGTTAAGTTGTTAGGTTAGATGTTATTTTTTTTGTTACGTTAGATGTTGTTAGGTTAGGTTAGGTTGAATGTTATATAATGTTTCGGGAGTATTCAAATGGTGTTTTGGGAGTATTCATTGTTGCTGTATGGGGTATTCAAAAGTGTTTTTGGCGGTGCTCAATGGTGATTGTGTTTTTGAAAGTGTGTTTTAGTGATTACTTTTTTTTTGATGAATTAGTAAAACGGGAAAAATATTGAGATGAGTGTACTTAGATAGTGGTTTTGTCATCTTAAAAAGTTGGTTATAGTGTTTTGAGGGAAAGTTTGATGGTGTTTTGGTGGTGTTCAATAGTGTTTTGGGTGCATTCAATGGCGTTTTGGTGGTGTTCAATGGTGTTTTGGGGGAATGTGTAAAAATGTGATCATAGTGAAAGTATTCATAGGTTAAATGATTTTTTTTTTTTGGATGAATTAGTAAAACTGGAAAAAAAATTGAGATGAGTGTACTTAGATAGTGGTTTTGTCGTCTTAAAAAGTTGGTTATAGTGTTTTGAGGGAAAGTTTGATGGTGTTTTGGTGGTGTTCAGTAGTGTTTTGGGTGCATTCAATGGCGTTTTGGTGGTGTTCAATGGTGTTTTGGGGGAATGTGTAAAAATGTGATCTTAGTGAAAGTATTCATAGGTTAAATGATCTTTTTTTGGATGAATTAGTAAAACTGGAAAAAAAAATTGAGATGAATGATTTTGGGGCGAGTGTAGTTTGGTGTATGAGGTGGAGAGAGAGAGAGAGCAGGTGAGGTCATGGCCTCAGGCGCTGGGGTGGGCCTGTGATGGGTGGGAGATGGGTGTGTGTGTGTGTGTGTGTGTGTGTGGTAGAGAGCAGGTGAGGTCGTGACCTCAGGCGCTGGGGTGGGGCCTGCTCAGAGATTGAAATGTACCTTTTTTATTTGTTACCTGAAATCTTAATTCGTGTTATGTTTTTCCTATGTTAGCCGAAAATGTATATGTATTAATAAAATAAATAAATGAAAAATGTGTATTAGTGTTAACCTAATTTTAGCTCGTTTAACTTAAAAAGAGACCCCATAGAGGGTTATACAAAAACTTGATTCGAGGAAATATTGTGCCGTCACGGGTAAACATCACGTGACCACACACCTGGGCTCGCTTGATTGAACTTGTCCTTTTAGCTCATTTTAACTTAAAGAGAGGAAGTATAGCTCATGTTTAAGCTTGTCCGAGGAAATACTGTGACGTCACTGACCACCAAGAGGGTGTGGGCGGGAGATGGGTGATCTTGATCCTAGGAATTGGAGCAGGAATATTGGGGGGGGGAGATGGAAGTGAATTTGATGAAATTCCAAAGTAGGTAAGTCTTAATTCAATTTACTTGAAGAGAGACCCTATAGGGTGTCTTTTCTGATGAATTAGTAAACTGTGAAATATTATACTCCATAAGGAACTTGATCCAAGGAGATGGAGGGATGATAGAATATTGAAAAACGAGAAAAAAATGAAAGGTGGGAGATGGGGTGGGTGATCTTGATCAAAGGAAGTGGAGGGGTGATAGAAGTAATATTGAAATCGAGAAAATTGCTTACTCCCTATAGGGGGGATCTCAAAACTTGATCCAAGGAGATGGAGGGTGACAGAAGTATTACAGAATATCGAGAAATTTTAAGGAATATCCCATAGGTATCTTCAAAACTTTCGTTCTTTGTATTGAAAAATGAGAAAAAAAATTGTATTACTATATCAAGAAAAAATCGAAAAAATGAAAATTCGAAAAAGAATGAAAATTCGAAAAAAAAATCGAAAATTAAAAAAAATGGGGGGGGCGTGGGCGCGGCGGGGCGGGCGCGGCGGGGCGGGCGCGGCGGGGCGGGCGCGGCGGGGCGGGTGCGGCGGGGCGGGTGCGCGCGCGCGGAAGGAGACCGCTCAGGGATGAGGAGCTCAGTAGTGAGGATCTCTGAGAGAAAGTCTGGAGTGAGGATCTCTGAGAGAAAGTCCCAAAAAGGGACAACCAACCTTATTCAACCAAAAATATGTTGGTTCTCCCTTACCATGAAAACTTGGTTGATATGCCTTCCTTTCTTAAGAATTTTAATATCAAAGTTGTATTTAAAAATCTTGATACAGTAAAAAGACTTTTGATAAAAATTCCCCCAAAATGCTGACGGATGTTCTATAAGATTCCCTGTAAAATATGCGATAAAGTTTATTATGGTCAAACTGGTAAAGTCTTGAACTAAGATTAAAACAACATAAATATAGCATTAGAACTGGACAAGATTCTAATGCTCATTTATTCATGTGGAGACTTTAACCATCCAATTGATTTTCAAAATGCTGAGAAGGTTGTATCAAGCAAGTCCATGGTTGAGAGGAATATAATAGAATCATGTTTCATTAAAAGCAGTTTTGAAAATAATATGAATATTTCTTTTGGTTTATATAAATTGGATTCATTTATAATTAATAAAATTTGGGAAGAATTTAATGATAAATTGGACTAATCTTAATTCTTGGGAAGAGTTTCAGGTCCTTTCTTATGTTCCTCTTCACAGAGTCGGAGATGTTACGCTACTGTGAGGTGTTGTCTTTGTTAGTGTGATGTGACTGTGAGGTGTATTCTGCCCTTTATAAGCTCTCTTCCACGTTTCTTTTATAGTTCCTTGATAATGTGAGTAGTCACGAAAGGATTGGAATTCTTCTATTTTTTCATAGTGGTTGTTTTCATATATATATATATATATATATATATATATATATATATATATATATATATATATATATATATATATATATATATATATATATATATATATATATATATTATATTATATATATATATATATATATATATATATATTATATATATGGAGATGTGTTAGGAAAGTGTATTTGTGTATGAAAATTTCTTATTGCGAGGAAGCTGATGAGGCCGAGTGATCCCGGAGATAAACAGATGCGGTAGGAGGAGGAGGCTGGCACAACACGAAGAACTCAGTGCCTGCATGGTTGGGGCTCAGTTTACCAGCGAAGGGAAGGAAGGTGGAAGAGGCAGCACGGGAGGGAAGAACACTAGTGCACTCGTCCATACCTCATTATAAATGGCTTTACGAACCTCTCTGTATCCACTCACTACAAAACCAACACACGTCAATATTTCAACTTCCTTTAACCCTGTTCTCACCGTCCTTCATTCTGGAGTAATCCTTCATACTTCGGGTGTTTCAAGAACCACAATTACTGCCAATGGCTGAGCTGAGTTCACTATTTCTTTCCAAAAACTCCTTGTTTATGTCTTGTGGCAGCGATTATCATTTTCTCAAGAATACAATGTATAATCTTCCTTTTCACTATAAAATATGTTTGGTTGTATATGCAACCCCGTTTCTACGTTATTCTTATCAATATCTGTAATGCTCTGAATAAGTATCTGAGTACTGTTACGTGAACCTTATTCAAATCAGAAAAGTCCTAAGGTGTGTGCGGCACAACAGGTGGTGCGTCACCACAGGTGTATGCGTCACCACATGTGTATGCGTCACCACAGGTGTGTGCGACACCACAGGTGTGTATAAACAATGTGAAAAAGAAAATTATTGATCTATTAAGTAATATATTTTCCAGGAGCTTTTAATAATCTGTACTAAAATAAAAAGTAATTGACTAGTTTGCTATAATAACGAGACAGACGACACAATAACATCTCCATATACATTTTTATTTAACGCATGAAATTATAACTAATTTATCAAAGCAGGAAGTAAACATTCCTGTGTGCATCGATAAGTAATATAAGAGGCGGAGCACTAGTTGTAAACACTGAATTAGTGACCTTGACAAAGGTTTCATGACCAGAAGTTAGTTTCTTGACCAAATGTATGAATGATTCATGACCAGAAGTGGAGTTTAAGACCATAGAATTGTTTAATGAGATTTTAGGAAGGGTAGGGATGTGTAGATACAGTGTTACACTGAAGCATATAAGTGAATAATAACTAGGTAAAGATAATGACATTTTCAGTACATTTATGGATATAGAAAAGGCATATGATGGGTGGATAAAGACAATATGACAGATGCTCAAATGAATGGAATAGGCAGTAAGTTACTCAAAGCAGTAAAGAGCATTTTATGATGACAGGAAGGGGGTTGTTAGAGAAGTGACCGCTGGGGTGTTGGACAGGTATAGGGCCTGAAAGATAGTGAATCTGGTACGGAGCAAAGTTATCACAGTTGCTATTTGCTGATGACACTGTTCTTTTAGGAAATTCTGACGAGATGATGGTAAGGTTGCTAAACGAATTTGGGAGGGAATGTAAAAGAAGACAATTAAAAGTAAACATAGGAAAGAGCATGGTGATGATAGTATATAAAATATAGGCAAAAGAGAGAGAGAGAGAGAGAGAGAGAGAGAGAGAGAGAGAGAGATGGATATAGATTGAGAGAGAGAGAGTATTGAGAGATGATGAGAAGAAGAAGAGAGAAGAGAGGAGTATCAGATTGGAGAGAGGGAGATGAGGATGATGGAAGAAAATAGGATGACTAGGGGAGTATAAACCTGATGAGTGGAAGGAGCGAGGTGGACAGTGCAGCCTGTCAGTGGTGCAGCCTGTCAGTGGTGCAGCCTGTCAGTGGTGCAGCCTGTCAGTGGTGCAGACTGTCAGTGGTGCAGACTGTCAGTGGTGCAGACTGTCAGTGGTGCAGACTGTCAGTGGTGCAGACTGTCAGTGGTGCAGACTGTCAGTGGTGCAGACTGTCAGTGGTGCAGACTGTCAGTGGTGCAGACTGTCAGTGGTGCAGACTGTCAATGGTGCGAACTCTCAGGGGTGCATTAGACCATCGTGACTCGAGACTGTACAGTATATTAATGACCGAGTAGCTCATCCTCACAATGTAAATTTGTAAATTTTGGATATACATATCCCTAGATAGAACCCAGTGGCGGTCAAGTAGTTGTCTTGTTTAGCACTGTTGTTTACTTGCAGTTTCTTCTTCTCTGACGTCTTCTTCAGTGTTGGTCATTTTGTTTTCATGACAGTTGTTGATTTCATGACCTGGTGTGGATTTCATGACCTGATGTGGTTTTCATGACCTGTGTGGTTTTCATGACCTGATGTGTTTTCATGACCTGGTGTGAGTTTCATGACCTGGCATGGGTCTCACGACCTGGCGTGGGTCTCACGACCTGATATGGGTTTCATGACCTGATGTGGGTTTCATGACCTGGCAGGGGTCTCACGACCTGGCATGGGTCTCACGATCCTGGCATGGGTCTCACGACCTGGCATGGGTCTCACGACCTGGCATGGGTCTCACGACCTGATGTGGGTTTCATGACCTGATGTGGGTTTCATGACCTGGCATGGGTCTCACGACCTGGCATGGGTCTCACGACCTGGCATGGGTCTCACGACCTGGCATGGGTCTCACACCTGGCATGGGTCTCACGACCTGATATGGGTTTCATGACCTGATGTGGGTTTCATGACCTGCCATGGGTCTCACGACCTGGCATGGGTCTCACGACCTGATGGGGGTTTTATGACCTGGTGTGGATCCCTTGAAGTGTAGTTGTATCACTGACATTTCTAACCCGAAATATATATATCTTATTAAAGCGTTTAATATTTTTGTGAGTATTACCTTCAAAGTTGCGGTAATAATATAGGCGAGCTGTTGTATGTCTCACTGAGGCAGTGTATGTCCTGACTTACCATTTTATTAAAACTGGGATATTAATGTCTATGTGATAACTTGTTAATACCAAATATGATTCCTTAAAATCTCAATGCTAATATTTAACTGCATTAAAATCGTATGCCCCACTCTGCACTTTTCATTTAATGTGTATTGATGTATAGGAGGCTGGAGTTATGTAATACATTATAGCTTTCTCGTATCTGACAGCAAAGCCAAAATACATCAGTTTTAAAGTTAAATAACATGAAGGCTAGCAAACACACCAGTGGCCTGAAATAAGAACAGTTTCGTACGTAAGGATTTTTGGACGCGAAGTTATAAAACCGATTCAAACGACTCGGAAGAAGAGAGCATCGAAGCCACACGGCGTCAGCCCTTACTTCGTCTCAGTGTCAACTTTAGTACCTTCCTTATCTGTCCTTTACAGTTCCAGTCAGCCTCGGTGCAAGCCCATACTGTTACCTCAGTGTCAGTCCACCCTGTCAACCTCATTGCCAGCCCTAACTGCCAGTGTCAAACTTGACTTTCATCCTCAAAGTGCGAGTCAGTATTGTCAGCCTTGGTGTCAGATCTTACTGTCAGCTGCAGTGTCAGCAAAGGTCACCACCTCACTTCAAGGATATGCATATGTAAGAAGCTTGTTGGATTGCTCCACTTTGAGCTCAGTCATAGTTTTGTACTTTTGAGTTAAAACTTACATACAGACGAGGAATCTCATTGTATTTTGGTGGTGTTTAGGTATTCATGAAAGGGTGGACCTTCAAATGGTCGCTATTTTTTCCCTTTTTCTTTAATTTCTTCGGCCAACTTTTTCTTTTTATTTCGCCTATAACGAGAACGCCTCTTCCGAGTTGCTTCAAATTTTTAATGCTGGTGTAAGGTAACTTAGCAAGACTCAAGTAATCATTATCATGTGTGGGTGACGACAAAGTTGTCGAAACTATATCCAGCATCCTGGAATGGCTGTGATAACTTCCAAAATCTTCTGCAGTTTGGCCTGAAACGTTAGAAAGAGATGTCTTTTAATTCTGCGACGGAGGAGAGTGAGTGAAAAACTCCTAATTTTATATCAAATTAGTGTGATATTTTAATTTCCATTTAATGTTCGGAATACTTGAGTCGACCTCTCCAGGATGACTTCAGCACTTAATGACTGATGCAACTTACAGACAAGGTAGAGCCCATTAAGTTTAGTCATTGTACCGGCAAATTTGTCAATGTACAAAATTTGTTCACAAACTTGAAATGGTTGGAATTCATGCGATAACTGGAGAATGCCTCTTCTGATCAGCTTCAAATTTTAATTTATGGTGTGATTCCCAGAAAGGGTCGCATTGGCAAGCGTATGTGCTCCGGCTCGGTTTATTTACCATTCCTAAAATTTGTTTCCTTTGGATAACTTTGAAAGCCTCTTCTAATCACCTTCAAAATTTCAGTGTTTGTGTATTGTACTTAGGAGGTTGGCAGGTTAACGCCATTTTTACCACTATTGCATTATTTTTGCCTAGATGCTGATGAGGGATCAGCCTTTCATTCCACAGCTTCTATATGAACCATATATACGGGTTTGACGCTTTCCTCTGAATAAAAAACATGAGTGACATCAATCTTTAATTGTTGATGTGTCTTGTGACATGAGTGAAACGTTGGGTATAATAGGCTGTGTAGGTATAAATTTTGCTGTACTTTCTGCTGTAACTGAAGAATGACTCTTCTGGTCAGCTTGAAACTTTATAGTGCTCTGTTAAACTAAATGGAAGCTTTCTCTTGTTTTTAGGTTGTGTAGATTTTTATGCCAATTTTATTAATCAAATTGGTTTCTGTAAAATAATTGGATAATATCTCTTTTGATCAGAAATAAATCAATGTTCGACTTACTGGGTTATTCTAGGTTAAATCTTCATATGTTTTATGTGTGTATAACATGTGCCTCTCACTGATGCTATGTGTCTATAACATGTGCCTCTCTCTGATGCTATGTGTCTATAACATGTGCCTCTCACTGATGCTATGTGTCTATAACATGTGCCTCTCACTGATGTTATGTGTCTATAACATGTGCCTCTCACTGACGCTTGTGTCTATAACATGTGCCTCTCACTGACGCTGTGTGTCTATAACATGTGCCTCTCACTGATGCTATGTGTCTATAACATGTGCCTCTCACTGATGTTATGTGTCTATAACATGTGCCTCTCACTGAGGCTATCTGTCTATAACATGTGCCTCTCACTGAGGCTATGTGTCTATAACATGTGCCTCTCACTGATGCTATGTGTCTATAACATGTGCCTCTCACTGAGGCTATGTGTCTATAACATGTGCCTCTCACTGACGCTATGTGTCTATAACATGTGCCTCTCACTGATGTTATGTGTCTATAACATGTGCCTCTCACTGACGCTGTGTGTCTATAACATGTGCCTCTCACTGATGCTATGTGTCTATAACATGTGCCTCTCACTGATGTTATGTGTCTATAACATGTGCCTCTCACTGATGTTATGTGTCTATAACATGTGCCTCTCACTGACGCTGTGTGTCTATAACATGTGCCTCTCACTGATGCTATGTGTCTATAACATGTGCCTCTCACTGATGCTATGTGTCTATAACATGTGCCTCTCACTGATGTTATGTGTCTATAACATGTGCCTCTCACTGATGTTATGTGTCTATAACATGTGCCTCTCACTGATGTTATGTGTCTATAACATGTGCCTCTCACTGATGTTATGTGTCTATAACATGTGCCTCTCACTGATGCTATGTGTCTATAACATGTGCCTCTCACTGATGCTATGTGTCTATAACATGTGCCTCTCACTGATGCTATGTGTGTATAACATGTGCCTCTCACTGACGCTATGTGTCTATAACATGTGCCTCTCACTGATGCTATGTGTCTATAACATGTGCCTCTCACTGAGGCTATGTGTCTATAACATGTGCCTCTCACTGAGGCTATGTGTCTATAACATGTGCCTCTCACTGATGCTATGTGTCTATAACATGTGCCTTTCACTGAGGCTATGTGTCTATAACATGTGCCTCTCACTGACGCTATGTGTCTATAACATGTGCCTCTCACTGATGCTATGTGTGTATAACATGTGCCTCTCACTGACGCTATGTGTCTATAACATGTGCCTCTCACTGATGCTATGTGTCTATAACATGTGCCTCTCACTGAGGCTATGTGTCTATAACATGTGCCTCTCACTGAGGCTATGTGTCTATAACATGTGCCTCTCACTGATGCTATGTGTCTATAACATGTGCCTTTCACTGAGGCTATGTGTCTATAACATGTGCCTCTCACTGACGCTATGTGTCTATAACATGTGCCTCTCACTGATGTTATGTGTCTATAACATGTGCCTCTCACTGATGTTATGTGTCTATAACATGTGCCTCTCACTGACGCTATGTGTCTATAACATGTGCCTCTCACTGATGCTATGTGTCTATAACATGTGCCTCTCACTGATGTTATGTGTCTATAACATGTGCCTCTCACTGATGCTATGTGTCTATAACATGGGCCTCTCACTGATGCTATGTGAGTCATACTTAGAGAAAAGTTTGGATTGTTTATGGCCTGTGTACGTCCCATTCGCTATTTTTTGGGGGAAGGAATTTGAAAAAATACATACTTATTTTCATGTGATTACCTCAACTCTTCAACTCTGGTAACTTCTGAGAGGCTTCAGACTGTATGTGCTGGTGTTTTTTAGGATATTGGTCTCTCTTTGATAACAGAGAATGTCTCTTCAGTTTAGCCTCAATGTTTGTGTTTCTTAGCAGAATGTTTGAATTGTATTTAGGAAACAATATGATGTTTAATGAGGACAAACTTCAGTTACTCCGTTATACTACAAACTAACCATACAATAGAGCGAGAAAGTAATGTGAAGGACTTGGGAGTGTTAATGACAGAGGGTCTCACCATCAAGGATCACAACAGTGCCAATATCACATCTGCAATGAAAATGATAGGATGGATAATGAGAACATTTGAAAACTAGGGATGCCATGCCAGTAATGGTCCTTTTAAGTCACTAGTTCTCTCTAGGCTGGAATACTGATGTACATTAACAGCTCCATTCAAGGCGGGTGAAATCGCAGACTTAGAGAATGTGCAGAGAACCCTCACTGCATGTATAAGTTCAGTCAAGTACCTTTCTGAGAACAGTTAGAAGCTGTTGGCCTGTACTCCCTGGAACGCAGGAGAGAGAGATACATTATAATCCACAATTGGAAAATCCTACAGGGGCTTGTCCCAAATATGAACACACAAATCACTCCATACGAAAGCAAAACACTAGGAAGACTGTGCAGCATTCCCCCAATGAAAAGCATGGGCGCTATGAGTACACTAAGAAATAACTTATTAAGTATCCGGGGCCCACGACTGTTCAACAGCCTCCCACCATGCATAAGGGGAATTAGCAATAGACCCTTGGCTACCCAAAGTCAGTACCCGACCAGCTGAGCTGTGGTTCGTACAATGGATTGCATGCGGCCGGCAGTAACAGCCTGGTTGATCATGCTATGATCCACCGTGGCGCCTTTTTAAAAACTAGGCCGAGGGGGCGTTGACCCTCTGAACGACCTCCAGGTAGACTACAGGTAAGAACGACCTCCAGGTAGACTCCAAATAGGAACGACCTCCAGGTAGACTCCAGGTAGGATCGACCTCCAGGTAGGAACGACCTCCAGGTAGACTCTAGGTAGGAACGACCTCCAGGTAGACTCCAGGTAGGAACGCCCTCCAGGTAGACTCCAGGTAGGAACGACCTCCAGGTAGACTCCAGGTAGGAACAACCTCCAGGTAGACTCCAGGTAGGAACGACCTCCAGGTAGGAACGACCTCCAGGTAGGTATGCTGTGTATGTCCCAGTTCGACATATTTACTGAATAAATTTGAATATTAGTTTCCATATGATATGCGAATGTCTCTTCTGATTTACTTGATATCTTTCAAGACAAATATTTAACTTCATTACAAACCTATGCAGCACTCTGCACTGTTCCTTTAACGTGCATTCAGGTAGAGGGGGTTGGGGTTATGGAATACGGGGATACCTTTCTTGGATCACACAGCGACCGAAATACATCTACTTTTTTTTTTGTCATGTTATATTCATAAAATATAACATTTTTTTAATTCGTTAACGTAGAGTGGGTTCTGCTTGTTACTGTACAGTAGTAGCAACGCTTAAAAAGTAAGCTTAAATGAGTTTTTTCCGCTTATCTAAATTTCGCAGGTATTATATATTTTTTTCAGCAGTTTATTCACTATATTACACAATGTTAACGAAGTATATTACCGACTTAAAATATAATTTAGGAAATTATCATATATTTATGCGAGGCGGCGGTGCCCGCTGCTCAGAGGCAGGAGCTGCAACTAACACACACTCTCACTGTGGCCTCACCAGCACTACTGACACCATGCTCACACTCCACCCTCAGTACCTCCTCCTCCTCCTCCTCCTCCTCCTCTTCCTCTTCCTCCTCCTATTCCTGCAGTTCTCCCTTCTCCTCTTCCTCCTCTTGCCTCTCCTACTCGTTCATTCATACTTGGTTGATCATTCACCACCTCCTTCACACATCAATAACACTCACTGTTTAATTCATCCAGCACTCACCTCACTCATCTCACTCTCCTCACCTCACTTGCCTCACCTCACTTGCCTCACCTCACTTGCCTCACCTCACTCACCTCACCTCACTTGCCTCACTCACCTCACTCTCCTACATATCAACATTTCCATCCACTAGCTTAATATTACGCTATTTTAACATAAATATTTAATTAGTGAATTTGAAAAAAAAATACAAAAAATCCCTTAGAACGATCATGAATAAAATCTAATTTGAGAACAATTTAAATATCCATGAAGTAAATAAAAGGGGTATAATCTAGACAAGAATTCATGGCGCCAACGCCAACCTTACTGAGTCTGATAGTCATAATAATGTATTCAGAATGAGCTGCCTCACCACCTTCGATATATCAATATGTCCAGTCTCCAAGACGCTTATAGTTATGCATAAATGGCGGAGTTTTGAAGAATTCGTTTATTTTCCCAATTATTTCAAATCTGTTTAAATGAACGTGTTTCTTGATCAAGTGTCCTGTTGGGGTTCCTACAAGGACGTTATCACTGTGGTTATGTTTACTCTGTCTTCATATGTACTGTAATACCTACACAATTCTGGCAAGATCGGTATTGAATGAATGATGGTAAAAGCATTTCTTTCTTTAGATACCCCTCCCTTGTGGAAAATGGATAGTGTGTGTGTGTTTGTGTGGTGTATGTGTGATACGTGAGTCTGTGTGTATGAGGTGTATGTGTGTTTGTGTACTCACCTATTTGTACTCACCTATTTGTGGTTGCAGGGGTCGAGTCATAACTCCTGGCCCCGCCTCTTCACTGACTGCTACTAGGTCCTCTCTCTCCCTGCTCCATGAGCTTTATCAAACCTAGTCTTAAAACTATGTATGGTTCCTGCCTCCACTACGTCACTTTCTAGGCTATTCCACTTCCTGACAACTCTATGACTGAAGAAATACTTCCTAACATCCCTTTGACTCATAGGAGTCTTCAACTTCCAATTGTGACCCCTTGTTTCTGTGTCCCCTCTCTGGAACATCTTGTCTCTGTCCACCTTATCTATTCCTCGCAGTATTTTATATGTCGTTATCATGTCTTCCCTAACCCTCCTGTCCTCTAGTGTCGTCAGGCCTATTTCCCTTAACCATTCTTCGTAGGACAATCCCCTTAGCTCTGGGACTAGTCTTGTTGCAAACCTTTGCACTTTCTCTAATTTCTTGACGTGCTTGACCAGGTGTGGGTTCCAAACTGGTGCTGCATACTCCAGTATGAGCCTGACGTATATGGTGTACAGAGTCTTGAATGATTCCTTAGTGAGGTATTGGAACGCTATTCATATTTTTGCCAGCCGCCCGTATGCTGCAGCAGTTATCTGATTGATGTGTGCCTCAGGAGATGTGCTCGGTATTATACTCACCCCAAGATCTTTTTCCTTGAGTGATGTTTGCAGTCTTTGGCCACCTAACTATACTCTGTCTGCGGTCTTCTTTGCCCTTCCCCGATCTTCATGACTTTACATTTGGCAGGGTTAAATTCAAGGAGCCAGTTACTGGACCAGGCTTGTAGCCTGTCCAGGTCTCTTTGTAGTCCTGCCTGATCCTCGACTGATTTAATTCTTCTCATTAACTTCACATCATCTGCAAACAGAGACACTTCTGAGTCTATTCCTTCCGTTATGTCATTCACATATACAAAAACAGTACAGGTCCTAGGACTGACCCTTGTGGAACCCCACTCGTCACAGGTGCCCACTCTGACACCTCGTCACGCATGCATGACTCCGTTGTTGCCTCCCTCTCCAGATATTCTCTGATCCATTGCAGTGCCTTTCCTGTTGACGATTGTGCCTGATCCTCTAGCTTTTGCACTTAACCTCTTAGCTCAAGGAACTGTGTCAAACCCCTTCTTGCAGTCCAAGAAAATGCAGTCTATCCACCCCTCTCTTCATGTCTTACTTCTAGTTTACCTTGTCATAAAACTCCAGTAGGTTTGTGACACAGGATTTTCCTTCCCTGAAACCGTGCTGGTTGTCGTTTATAAGCTTGTGTCTTTCTATGTGCTCCACCACTCTCCTCCTGATGATCTTCTCCATGACTTTGCATACTATACACGTCAGTGACACAGGTCTGTAGTTTAATGCCTCGTGTCTGTCTCCTTTCTTAAAAACTGGGACTACATTTGCCATCTTCCACACCTCAGGTAGTTGCCCAGTTTCAATGGATGTGTTGAAGATTTTTGTTAGTGGCACATACAACATCTCAGCTCCCTCTCTAAGGACCCACGGAGAAATGTTGTCCGGTCCCACCGCTTTTGAGGTATCGAGTTCACATAGCAACTTCTTCACCTCCTCCTCGATTGTGTGTATTTCATCCAGCACTTGTTGGTATACTTCCCTATTCTGAATTCCTGGAGTCCTTCCTGTCTCCTCTGTAAATACTTCTTTAAATATCATGTTGAGCTCCTCACATACCTCTTGGTCGTTTCTTGTGAACTCCCAACCTTCCTTCCTCAGCCTGATTACCTGGTCCTTGACTGTTGTTTTCCTCCTGATGTGGCTATACAACAGCTTCGGGTCAGACTTGACTTTTGATGATATATCATTTTCATATTGTCACTGCGCCTCCCTTCTTACCTGTGCATATTCATTTCTGGCTCTTCGGCTAATCTCTTTATTTTCCTGGGTCCTTTGTCTTCTGTACTTTTTCCATTCACTATTACACTTAGTTTTTGCGTCCCTACACCTCTGGGTGAACCAAGGACTCGTTCTGGTCTTCCCATTACTTCTGTTTCCCTTGGGGACAAACCTCTCCTCTGCCTCTTTGCATTTGGTTGTCACATATTCCATCATTTCTTTTACTGGTTTTCCTGCCAATTCTCTCTCCCACTGAACGTCTTGTAGGAAGTTCCTCATGGCTATGTAGTCCCCTTTTTTGTAGTTTCGTTTCTCCCTTCCTATTCCTGCTCCCCTCTCCACTTGTAGCTCAACTATATAATCAAAACACAGAACCAAATGATCACTAGCTCCAAGGGGCCTTTCATACGTGATATCCTCGATGTCCGAACTACTCAAGGTGAATACTAGGTCCAGTCTTGCTGGATCATCCCCACCTCTCTCTCTGGTAGTGTTCTAACATGTTGATGCATGAGGTTTTCCAGTACCACATCCATCATCTTGGCTCTCCATGATTCAGGACTCCCGTGGGGCTCCAGGTTTTCCCAATCAATCTCCTTGTGATTGAAATCACCCATAACTAGTAACTTTGCTCTCCCCATGTGGGCTCTTCTGGCTACCTCAGCTAGTGTGTCTACCATTGCTCTGTTGCTCTCGTCGTATTCTTCTCTTGGCCTCCTGCAGTTCTGTGGCGGGTTGTACATTACAGAAATTACCACCTTATGACCCTCAGACTGAATTGTTCCTACTATGTAGTCCCTTTCGCCCATTCCATCCATTCCTTCCACTTCCTCAGAATCCCCACCTGTTCTTAATGAGCAGTGCAACTCCTCCTCCCCTCTGCTCCTTCTATCTTTCCTGAGGATTTGGTATCCGGGTGGAAAGTTTGCATCTGTTATCCTGGTGAGTTTCATTTCTGTGAGTGCTATTATGTCTGGGGATGTATCCTTTATTCTTTCATGCCACTCCTCACATTTATTTGTTATACCAACTGCATTTGTATACCAAACCTTTAACTTCTTTTCTAAAACCGTAGTCTGGGGGGTACGTTGGGGTTGGGAAAGTGGGAGATCTGATGGGGAACTATGGGTGATTGGTGTGAAGGTGGAGTTTGTAATGAGGTGGGTGGAATCATTGGGTATGGCATGTGTGTTTCGGGTTAGATTGGTTGCATTGGGGTTGTCCAGGTTGGAGGACATCTGAAGGTGGTTGTATTAGAGCTTCCTCCTGAGTCTGGGTTCTCCTGTCCATCTCTCTTTCCTCCTTTTGTCTCTGTACCCTCTCTTTCAGTTTCTGTCTTTCTTCCCTGTGTTCTGTCACGGTCGAGATACACCCTCCGGTACTCTGACATATCCCTTAGTCTTGCTTTCTCCTGCAGGATCCTGTTTCGAGTCAATTCTGCTTTGAAAATCACTTTGACTGGCCGGATTCTTCCTCTTGCAAACCCCCCTATTCTCAGAAAATTTGCCAGCTGGGTCATGTCATCTTCTCCTATTGCTTTCATGATGTTTTCAACTGCATTTTCTTCCCTTGTCTTCTTGCTTCGTAAGTTTTCTCTTCAGCTTCCTGGAGTCCATAAACAAAGACTGATCTCTCTCATTCTCCCTATGTAACCCCTGATTCGATTTAGTTCCCTCCATTGCAGCTTTCCTTTCTTCAATCTCATCACTGTCTGTTATCCCTTGGCCCAGTGGCCTGTTGCTTTCCCTTCTTAACTTTCCCTGTGCACTGCTGTGGTCTGTTAGGGCTTCTACGTATAGCTTAGCTCTCCCTTTTACTACACTCTCCTCGATTGTTCCTGATGTGATCCTCTCTTTTTCTCGGGCACCACGATGGTCTGATAGGGCCTCTGCATACAGTTTCACTCCGTTCTCTACAGTCCTCTTCTTTGTGACTGAGGTAGCAGTTTCTGATACCATGTCCACATTGCTTTTTAGTTCTTTAGGCTGTTTCAAAATTTTCAGTTCCTCTTCTAATCTCTGTATCTTAGCCTCTGCTGTTGTGACTTGCTTCTCCCACTTCCTGCTTTCTGCAGCTATCCTCTCCATTTTCATGCTAAGCTCCTCTAGCTTCCGTCCCCACTCATGTTCCCTTTTCATGAGCTCTGCTGCCCAATCTTCCTTTGCAGACTCATCCTCCAGTCCCCTAGTTTTCCGTCCTGCTCTCAGTATGTGTGTGTGGTGGTGCATGTGTGTGTGTTACGCAGTGTACTGCAGTAAAATTTATATAAAAAAAATAATACTCTGTAGCTCCGGTATCCGGACGCGTTTTATTCCTGTCAGTCAGGCAGAGTGGACAGGAGCAGATGAGGTGTTTAGTACAGTAGGTTACGCACAGCAGAGGAATTAAGATGTAGTGGTGTGAGTATATGGTGTTGGGTACGTTTTTTTTTAAGTGTATAATATAATTTTGTTAGGGAGGCGAGAGTACTGTATGTTGTTTTGCCTGCTGGTAACTAGTGGTAACTAGTCTACCAGGCAGAAGTGAAGGGAGGGGCGTCATGAAACCTCCCGGTTCATATATCTTGTGTACTCGCTAGCAGCAGTGTGCTAGTGAACTAATGTGAACTGGAGTAAAGGTTATGTAGTGGAGTAGATTATAAGTTGTATATAAGTTACTTTAATATAATATATATTTTTGTATAGGTGAGTTTTTTTTTTATGTCAATTTGTAGTCTTTCCTTGTCCTCTTCGGCTTTTATTTCCCTCATTAGTTATACATGGTCAGGATATACTCGGCTAACTCGATCCCATCTGGCATGTAACTCATATATACCGGAGTATAACATTCATTCTCATCCTTGCGGATCAGAATGAATGTTATACTCAAACATTTCATGTATAATAACTCTTTACTTTCCCTAACATACTCTTTGATCCTAAGGAGTGCGTTCCCTTTTATTCCTGCCTGTACCTCAAGATTTTGCACTAGTCTCGTATGAGGTACAATATGAAATGTCTTCTTGCAGTCCTGAAAATGCAGTCTTCTTGTCGTAAACTCCTTCAGGTTAGTAAGATAAGATTTTCTATATCTGAACCCGTGCTGATTACTGTGCTAGAAATTACTTCATTCCAAGTGCTCTATCACACTCCTTATTACTGTCTCCTTTACCTTACATGGCATGCACGCCAAACTAATTTAAGGATTGGTTAGTTAAAGGAATTGGGCAAATATATTTCCGCCTTTTTATCAAAAACATATCTGTATCATATCAAAAACAATATACTCAGATCACAACATAATAGAGGTCCAGACATGCATGCAGGGAGCCCCAGATCAACAAAATGTGATCAGCCGTGAGGGAGCTTTCTCCAAATTCAACTTCAATAACAAAAACATAAGGTGGGACCAAGTAAACCAAGTCCTAAATGATATAAACTGGGAAGATAGCCTAAGCATCACGGATCCCAACCTATGTCTAGAACAAATTAACTCTGTGGTACTTGAGGTTTGCTCAAGGCAAATTCCCTTAAGGAAAAGGAGGAGAAGATGCAAACTAGAAAGAGAGAGGCGCTCCCTATACAGGCGAAGGCACAGAATAACGGAGCGGCTACAGGAGGCCAATATCTCTGAAATACGTAGGGAGACACTAGTCAGAGAAATAGCAAACATCGAATTAAAACTAAAGGAATCTTATAGGAATCAAGAGACACGGGAAGAACTAGAGCCATAAATGAACTTGAAAGAAACCCTAAGTATTTCTTTTCCTATGCAAAATCAAAGTCGAGAACAACAACCAGTATTGGGCCCCTACTTAAGCCGGATGGGTCCTACACAGATGACAGCAAGGAAATGAGTGAGTTACTTAAATCCCAGTATGACTCAGTCTTTAGCGAGCCACTAACCAGACTGAAAATCGAAAACCTAAATGATTTTTTTATGAGAGTGCCACAGAACTTGACAGACGCATGCCTTTCTGACATCATCACGACGCCAAATGACTTCGAAAAGGCAATAAATGACATGCCCATGCACTCCGCTCCAGGCCCAGACTCATGGAACTCCGTGTTCATCAAGAACTGCAAGAAGCCCCTATCACATGCTTTTAACATCCTATGGAGAGGGAGCATGGACACTGGGATCGTCCCGCAGCTACTAAAAACAACAGACATAGCCCCGCTCCACAAAGGGGGCAGTAAAGCAATAGCAAAGAACTACAGACCAATTGCGCTAACGTCCCATTTCATAAAAATCTTTGAAAGGGTTCTAAGAAGCAAGATCGCCACCCATCTTGATACCCATCAATTGCACAACCCAGGACAGCATGGGTTTAGAGCAGGCCGCTCCTGTCTGTCCCAACTACTGGACCACTACGACAAGGTCCTGGATGCTCTAGAAGATAAACAGAATGCAGATGTTATATACACAGATTTTGCAAAAGTCTTTGACAAGTGTGACCATGGTGTAATAGCACACAAAATGCGTGATAAAGGAATAACAGGAAAAGTTGGTAGATGGATCTATAATTTCCAAACACGTAGAACACAAAGAGTAGTAGTCAACAGAGTAAAGTCTGAGGCAGCTACTGTGAAAAGCTCTGTTCCACAAGGCACAGTACTTGCTCCCATCCTATTCCTCATCCTCATATCAGACATTGACAGGGATATAAGCCACAGTGCTGTGTCTTCCTTTCTGTCGCTACATTCATTAGGGACCTTTTGGTTCTCTTCTTGAACTGGCTCATGCTATGACTGGCTTTGACATGTGCAGGCAGTCTGTTCCATTCCTTTATTGCTGTACAATAAAAGGTGTTTGAAGGCTGGCCACTGACTGTGGGAACTACAAAGTTGTGCTCTCTCCCCCTAGTACTATGACTGCTTTGGTTCCCAGCCTTGACAAAATTGGCAGCAAGATATTCTGGACACTGTTTGTGAGCAATTTTATAAACTTGATTCGACTTAAGTTGTTTTACTCTGTCTTCTATATTCAGCATATCCAATTGTTGTAATTCATCCTGGCCTACATGCTCTCTTGGGCCCAGGTCTAGGATGAATCTTATCATTTTGTTCTGGGTGATTTGCAGTTTATCTTTCTTTTTTTTGGTCAAGGCAGAGTACCATGAAGAGCAACCATGAAGAGCAAGCATTCGCTTTCTTTACTACACTGTTCCCTATCAATTCTCCTTACATGTATGGGTCAAAGGGGATTCCCGAGGTGTAATGATAGTTTGTTGTCTACTAACCATTTGCTGCAGGACTCCAGTTCCAGTGTTAATACATTAGCTATATCTTGTGGGTCTTTACCTGATCCTAACAGAGCACTGTCCAGTACCATTTTGTGTACCCTTTACTCTAGGCTCTCATGTTGTCCCTGGTTAGACTAAAAATATTATTTTAAATAGATTGTACAACACTAAACAGACTTCCTTGTTATTCGAAACCTCTCCTTCATTCATTAGGTAAATTACTTTCTCTTTTACAGTTGTGTTTCTTCAGATGTAATTGAAGTAATTTTAGCTCAGACTTGGCTTTTGCTGCTATAACATTCCCAAATTGTCACTCAACTTTCTCTCCTCACTCTTGCATATTTGCTTCTATATAGTTTTTCGATGCTCTTCATTATTAACCTTTCTGCATCTTTGGTTGAAGAAAGGGGTTTCTTTGTTTTGTTTTTTGCCATTTTCCATCCTTCTGGGTTTAAATTTTAACTCTGCCTCACGGCACCACAAAGCTGGTTATTCCTTCATCTAATTCAGTGACATTCCGTCCAGCTTCCTTTCCCATGACACTACATTCCACTTCCTGACAACTCTATGACTGAAGAAATACTTCCTAACATCTCTTTGACTCATCTGAGTCTTCAATTTCCAATTGTGACCCCTTGTTTCTGTGTCCCCTCTCTGGAACATCCTGTCTCTGTCTACCTTGTCTATTCTAAGCAGTATTTTGAATGTCGATATCATGTCTTCCCTAACCCTCCTGTCCTCCAGTGTTGTCAGGTAGATTTCCCTTAACCTTTCTTCGTAGGACATTCCCCTTAGCTCTGGAACTAGTCTTGTTGCAAACCTTTGCACTTTCTCTAATTTCTTGACGTGCTTGACCAGGTGTGGGTTCCAAACTGGTGCTGCATACTAATGTATTAATGTTCTCAACTGCTTGTGGAGCAAGGGTCGATTCATAGCTCTTGGCTCCGCCTCTTCGGTGGTCTACTAAGTCTACTTTCTTCTACTTTCAAGAGCCTTATCGTACGTCTTCTTGAAGCTATGTATGGATCCAATCTTACTACTTAACTCTACAGACTGTTTCACTTCTTGACAGCACTGAGGCTGTGTATGTGTGTGTGTTCTTACCTATTTATTCTCACCTATTTGTGGTTGCAGGGCTCGAGTCACAGCTCCTGGCCCAACCTTTTCGCTTGTTCACTCTCTCCTTGCTCCATGGGCTTTATCGTATCTCGTCTTAAACCATGTATGGATCCTGTCTCCACTACGTCACTCTGCAGATTGTTCCACTTTCTGACAACTCTGTGACTGAAGAAATACTTCCTAACATCCCTGTTGCTCATCTGAGTTTTCAACTTCCAATAGTGACCCCTTGTTCCAAACTGGTACTGCATGTTAGAATTTGGACCTGGCGGTGTACAGAGTCTTGAACGATTCCGTACTGAGGTGTCGGAATGCTATTCTTAGGTCTGTCAGGTGCCCATATGCTGCAGCAGTTATTTGGTTGATGTGCGCCTCAGATGTGTTCGGTTTTATACTCACCCCCAAGATCCTTTTCCTTGAGTGAGGTTTTCAGTCTTTGGCCCCCTGTGATGTACTATGTCTGCGGTCTTCTTTGACCTTCCACAATCTTCATGACTTTGCGCTTGTTGGAGTTAAACTCCAGGAGCCAGTTGCTGGACCAGGCCTGCAGCCTGTACACTTACCATTTCCTTATACATTGCATACAGAGACTCGAGACATCTCCTTCAAGTACAATGTACGTCAGTTCACTGACATATAGATAGTTAAAGGTTACAGTGGAACTTCCTCATGCATGAGAACTTGCAAATGTGCAACATCCGTTATACATTCATCCCTTGATGAACATTTTCACCTTAGATCTCAAGAGCTCATTTGACTATAATTTACTCAGGATCCCTATTGCGTCTTTTTTATATATCTACGGAAGTTTCATATAAATGTATGTTTAATTTCCTTCTGTAGCCGTTGGAAGTTTAGTCTATTCCTTGTTTACTGGAGAGAGAGAGAGAGAGAGAGAGAGAGAGAGAGAGAGAGAGAGAGAGAGAGAGAGAGAGAGAGAGAGAGAGAGAGAGAGAGAGAGAGAGAGAGAGAGAGAAATACAGACAGACAGACAGTGAGTGTTTATCCACGGAGGCATTTAGAGAAAACGTACGAGAGTATAATGGTGTAGGTGTGAAGCATCGCTTGTGAATGTCACAACAAGGAGGAGGCTCCTGGAGACAGTGCAAATGTCGTGTCTGAGGGCAATGTGCGGTGTGAACATTATGCAGATTACAAGCAGGTGAGGGGTTACTAAAAGTATTATTCAGATGGCTGAGGAAGGGTTGAGGTGGTTCGGAGATTTAGAGAAGATAGAACAAAGTAAGATGATTGGAGGGCGTGTAAATCAATAGAGGTCGTCATAGGAAAGGCTGGAAGGAGAGGGTACAGGAGGTTTTGTTTGCAAGGGGCTTAGACATCCAGCAAGCGTGTGTGAGCGTGTTAGATAGGAGTTATTAGAGGCAAGTGGTTTTTTTATCACTTGACTTGCTGTTGGAGTTTGAACAAGGTAACATTTTTGATGGGCTTTAGAGAAACCGGTTAGCCGGACTTGAGTCGTGTAGGTGGGAAGTACAGTGCCTGCACTCTGAAGGAGTGTAGGTGGGAAGTACAGTGCCTGCACTCTGAAGGAGTGTAGGTGGGAAGTACAGTGCCTGCTCTCTGAAAGAGTGGAGGTGGGAAGTACAGTGCCTGCACTCTGAAGGAGAAGTGTAAGTGGGAAGTACAGTGCCTGCACTCTGAAGGAGTGTAGGTGGGAAGTACAGTGCCTGCACTCTGAAGGAGTGTAGGTGGGAAGTACAGTGCCTGCACTCTGAAGGAGTGTAGGTGGGAAGTACAGTGCCTGCACTCTGAAGGAGGGGTTGAGGTGGGAAGTACAGTGCATGCACTCTGAAGGAGTGGAGGTGGGAAGTACAGTGCCTGCACTCTGAAGGAGTGTAGGTGGGAAGTACAGTGCCTGCACTCTGAAGGAGGGGTTGAGGTGGGAAGTACAGTGCCTGCACTCTGAAGGAGTGGAGGTAGGAAGTACAGTGCCTGCACTCTGAAGGAGTGGAGGTGGGAAGTACAGTGCCTGCACTCTGAAGGAGTGGAGGTGGGAAGTACAGTGCCTGCACTCTGAAGGAGTGGAGGTGGGAAGTACAGTGCCTGCACTCTCAAGGAGAAGTGGAGGTGGGAAGTACAGTGCCTGCACTCTGAAGGAGGAGTGGAGGTGGGAAGTACAGTGCCTGCACTCTGAAGGAGGGGTGGAGGTTTGAAGTACAGTGCCTGCACTCTGAAGGAGGAGTGGAGGTGGAAAGTACAGTGCATGCACTCTGAAGGAGTGGAGGTGGGAAGTACAGTGCCTGCACTTGAAGGAGGAGTGAAGGTGGGAAGTACAGTGCCTGCACTCTGAAGGAGGAGTGTAGGTGGGAAGTACAGTGCCTGCACTCTGAAGGAGGGGTGGAGGTGGGAAGTACAGTGCCTGCACTCTGAAGGAAGAGTGGAGGTGGGAAGTACAGTGCCTGCACTCTGAAGGAGTGGAGGTGGGAAGTACAGTGCCTGCACTCTGAAGGAGGAGTGTAGGTGGGAAGTACAGTGCCTGCACTTTGAAGGAGGGGTGGAGGTGGGAAGTACAGTGCCTGCACTCTGAAGGAGGGTTGAGGTGGGAAGTACAGTGCCTGCACTCTGAAGGAGTGGAGGTAGGAAGTAAAGTGCCTGCACTCTGAAGGAGTGGAGGTGGGAAGTACAGTGCCTGCACTCTGAATTAGGAGTGGAGGTGGGAAGTACAGTGCCTGCACTCTGAAGGAGTGGAGGTGGGAAGTACAGGGCCTGCACTCTGAAGGAGGAGTGGAGGTGGGAAGTACAGTGCCTGCACTCTCAAGGAGAAGTGGAGGTGGGAAGTACAGTGCCTGCACTCTGAAGGAGGAGTGGAGGTGGGAAGTACAGTGCCTGCACTCTGAAGGAGGGGTGGAGGTGGGAAGTACAGTGCCTGCACTCTGAAGGAAGAGTGGAGGTGGGAAGTACAGTGCCTGCACTCTGAAGGAGTGGAGGTGGGAAGTACAGTGCCTGCACTCTGAAGGAGGAGTGAAGGTGGGAAGTACAGTGCCTGCACTCTGAAGGAGGAGTGTAGGTGGGAAGTACAGTGCCTGCACTCTGAAAGAGGGGTGGAGGTGGGAAGTACAGTGCCTGCACTCTGAAGGAGGGGTAGAGGTGGGAAGTACAGTGCCTGCACTCTGAAGGAGGGGTGGAGGTGGGAAGTACAGTGCCTGCACTCTGAAGGAGGAGTGGAGATACTATGTTGCAGTTTTTGAACTGTAGTATCGGTACTCCCCTGTCAAGAAGTGATGGAGTGAGTGATGATAAAAGTGTTTCGTCTTTTTCGGGTCAACCTGACTCAGTGGGAAATATACGATGTGTTTATATGTATGTATATATTATATATATATATATATATATATATATATATATATATATATATATATATATATATATATATATATATATATATATATATATATTCGTGCCGATTAGGTAAAACTGGTCAATTAGCAAGAACTCATTTAAATTTAATAAATTTCTAAAATTTTCTCTTATGCCATTTATTTTGATGTAAACATTAATCATTTTGTACCAAAAGAACCTTATAAAACTTACCTAACCTTATTATAACAAGCGCAATTTAATTTACCCTAATCCAACAAAATATATTTTAGATAAGTTTACAATAATTTAATAATAAAGAAACACAATGAAATATATTATTTTCTTTAGGTTCAGAATGTTTTTGCGAAATTATTGCATACACAAATTTTCGATTGCCTTATTCGGCAAGAATAGCGTTGCTATTTAAGCCAAAATCGCAAGTTTTATATGAAGAATGGAGATTGACTGGAATCGAGGCCAATGCTTATAGCAAGCCCAGCTTTGTAACCACACAGTCACAGAGCTTACAATAGGATGCTTTGACAACTAGTAATTCTGTACATGGTTGTTTGAGCGGCACGAACTGTGACCCGGCTGTCTTATCCGACAGCCCCAGAGGCTTACAGACCACATTCTCATACCTCACATTACCGTACAACCCAGAAACCGAAGATAAGTCCTCAGTGAACTCGTACATGCAAATTATTTTTGAAAGTGTTTAATAAATTCTGTCTATAATACCAATTTTTTACTTGAATGTCTTAAGTTGTCCATCATATTTTACGATGTTAACGTCCTGCTGTTGGGACAGTTCTTCGTCTCAGTCGCTTTCTATTATGTTAATTCCTATGGAATCCAACTTGGGCATAGGTTCTTCAACAGGTTTAATGTATCTTGAAAATGGTATAAAATAAGTGCTGGTATAATAAGTGCTGGTATAATAAGTGCTGGTATAATACGTGCTGGTATAATAAGTGCTGGTATGATAAGTGCTGGTATAATAAGTGCTGGTATAATATGTGCTGGTATGATAAGTGCTGGTATAATAAGTGCTGGTATAATAAGTGCTGGTATAATAAGTGCTGGTATAATAAGTGCTGGTTTGATAAGTGCTGGTATAATAAGTGCTGGTATAATAAGTGCTGGTATAATAAGTGCTGGTATAATAAGTGCTGGTATAATAAGTGCTGGTATTTATAAGTGCTGGTATGATAAGTGCTGGTATGATAAGTGCTGGTGTAATAAGTGCTGGTATAATAAGTGCTGGTATGATAAGTGCTGGTATAATACGTGCTGGTATAATAAGTGCTGGTATAATAAGTGCTGGTATGATAAGTGCTGGTATAATAAGTGCTGGTATAATAAGTGCTGGTATAATAAGTGCTGGTATAATAAGTGCTGGTTTGATAAGTGCTGGTATAATAAGTGCTGGTATAATAAGTTCTGGTATGATAAGTGCTGGTATAATAAGTGCTGGTATAATAAGTGCTGGTATAATAAGTGCTGGTATAATAAGTGCTGGTTTGATAAGTGCTGGTATAATAAGTGCTGGTATAATAAGTGCTGGTATAATAAGTGCTGGTATAATAAATGCTGGTATGATAAGTGCTGGTATAATAAGTGCTGTTATGATAAGTGCTGGTATAATAAGTGCTGGTATGATAAGTGCTGGTATAAAATAAGTGCAACATTTGGGTATCGTTATTGTTGAAACGTTTCGCGTACACAGTCGGCTTCTTCAGTCAAATAGAGAGTCAGCAGGAGTAGCAGTGGAGTAAAGATGATGTAATCAGTCCACCAACCTTGTTATATTGTGGTCTAATTTCTCTTGTTCAACATGGGCACTTACCACCTCTGAAAGGTATGCTAGTCAGATGTGCTGGGACATCTGACCATAAATCATCTGACTGTCGGGTGTGCTCTGTAATGAGATGCCTCTGTGGTCAGATATACCTCTGATATATGCATTTTAATCACAGTCTAATAACTAATCACTCACCCTTCCTGCATCATTCATCACAACTGACGTTGGTAACTTCAAATAATAATATTCCAGGAAATCAACTGCGTTACTTAAGCCCTGAGCGATGCAGTCAGCAAGTCTCTTCACCACGAACCATACCACGGGTGGGGTTAGAACCCGCGATCAGTCTCAAAACTCATTACGATTTCGTGAGTCACGTTGACGGCTTTTAGGGTCCTGAGTTAGAGTTCGTCACGGCCATGCTAGCGGGAGATTCGTCTGCAAAAACTTGCATTTGTGGACACAGTGGTGCCTATGCTAACCTTCCTACGGTGTAGAAATATACCTAGTTGGATTAATCTTATTGAAGCCAGCGACGGTCTGGAGTTTTGAGACTCTCTGATAGCGGGTTCGAACCCCACCCGTGGTATGGTTTGTTTGTAATCGTGTCATTACGATTTCGTGAGTCATGTTGACTCTTGACTACAACTGCAGAAACTAACTTACATTTCTTAATAGTTGTACGGTTATATTATCATCATAACATCAGTCTTTTGCACTGGTAAGGAATCCTGAAATTCTGTGTTTGTCTTTCCTGCTAGCACATAACTATTTTTTTTTAAATAAATTTTACAGGCTAAGAGCTGTTGTCTACCTCAGCTCATTTAAAAGTCCAGCCTTATCGAAGGTATATACTACTACCCTCCAGGATGCGACCCATACCAGTCGGCTAACAAGCAGGTACCTGAATATTAAAATGGTATAAAATACCCTCAGGTTGTTAGGTAAGACACATATGTAATCAGTTTTGCTTCTACCAACTTTTCTGTACTCGACTGAAGAAGCCTACTGTGTAGGCGAAACGTTTCGATATAAAGATACCTAACTGTTGCATATGTCTTACCTAACAACCAGGTACCTATTTACTGCTAGATGAACATGGACAGCGAGTGTAAGGAAACACACCCAACGTTTCCACCCGTACCGGGGAGCCTTTAACTGAGACGAAGTTGCTAACATAACAAATGTTCTCGGAGATCCTTCATTGAACAGTGCTTTTATATACGTATAAATGGTGTACAAAAAACCGGCTGGAGACGTTTTACCATCCAGTGGCTTCGGTCCAATCCAGAGAACGCTGGAGGATGGTGAGGAGTTTGAGGTAATGAATCCCTCAGCCTGGAATCGATATGTTCAGGCCATCAATCTTGATGGACTGTATTCTAACTCCCCAAGTGGCAGTGTAATTCTTGTGTTTACAAAAATCACACCAGTAGTAAAAACTTGAAACTGATCAGATAAATCTCTCTCCAATCATGACACGGATTTCTACAATTCTTGATTTTTTTTTTTTTTGCTATTTTACTACAATAAATTTCGTGATTTATCGGAAATAAAAATTTCACACTAGTTTGCATATATAATCGTCAAATCTGCTAATATTTTGATCGTTATCTGAGCAGTTTCAGGATGCTGGGAATGGACTCAACAGCTCTTGCCATAGGGCATGTGGACATGTTAGTTGTTCCAAGAACATAGTCCTCGTTACCGTAAACAAGTGTTGAAAATTTGAAGCCGATTGGATGAGGCGTTCTCAAGTTATGAGCTAAATATAATAGAAAAGTTGGAGGAAAAATAAAATTCAGACAACCCTTTAGAAGGTCCCCTTTTAGGGATACTTAAATAGCGCAGTAGTTATTTGTGCTCACTTAACAGCGAAGTCATGAAGTTTGGGGAAGGCAACGAGACTAGTCCCGGAGCTAAGGGGTATGTCCTCCGAGGAGAGGTTAAAGGGAAATCAAGCTGACGACACTGGATGACAGAAGGGATAGGGGGGGACATGATAACGACATATAAAATACTGAAGGATTTGACAAGGTGGATAGGGACATAATGTTTCAGAGATGGGACACAGCAACAAGGGGTCACAGCTGGAAGTAGAAAACTCAGATGAGTCATAGGGATGTTAGGAAGTATTTCTTCAGTCACAGAGTTGTCTGGAAGTGGAACAATCTGAAGAATGATGCAGTGGAGACAGGACCCATAAATAGCTTTAAGAGGTTTGATCAAGCTCATGGAGAAGAGAGAGTGGCCCTAGTAGTGACCAGCGGAGAGGCGGGGCCAGGAGCTATGACTCGATACCTGCAACCACAACTAGGTTAGAACTAAGTGAATGCATACACACACACACACACACACACACACACACACACACACACACACACACACACACACACACACACACACACACACACACACACACACACACACACAGGTAACTGGCTCCTTGAATTTAACCCTGCCAAATGTAAAGTCATGAAGATCGGGGAAGGGCAAAGAAGACCGCAGACAGAGTATAGTTAGGTGGCCAAAGACTGCAAACCTCACTCAAGGAAAAAGATCTTGGGGTGAGTATAATACCGAGCACATCTCCTGAGGCACACATTAATCAGATAACTGCTGCAGCATACGGGCGGCTGGCAAACCTAAGAATAGCGTTCCAATGCCTCACTAAGGAATCATTCAAGACTCTGTACACCATATACGTCAGGCCCATACTGGAGTATGCAGCACCAGTTTGGAACCCACACCTGGTCAAGCACGTCAAGAAATTAGAGAAAGTGCAAAGGTTTGCAACAAGACTAGTCCCAGAGCTGAGGGGATTGTCCTACGAAGAAAGGTTAAGGGAAATCGGCCTGACGACACTAGAGGACAGGAGGGTTAGGGGAGACATGATAACGACATATAAAATACTGCGAGGAATAGATAAGGTGGACAGAGACAAGATGTTCCAGAGAGGGGACACATAAACAAGGGGTCACAATTGGAAGTTGAAGACTCCTATGAGTCAAAGAGATGTTAGGAAGTATTTCTTCAGTCATAGAGTTGTCAGGAAGTGGAATAGCCTAGAAAGCGACATAGTGGAGGCAGGAACCATACATAGTTTTAAGACTAGGTTTGATAAAGCTCATAGAGCAGGGAGAGAGAGGACCTAGTAGCAATCAGCGAAGAGGCGGGGCCAGGAGCTATGACTCGACCCCTGCAACCACAAATAGGTGAGTACAAATAGGTGAGTGCACACACACACACACACACACACCTAAGAATAGCGTTCCAATACCTCACTAAGGAATCGTTCAAGACTCTGTACACCATATACGTCAGGCCCATACTGGAGTATGCAGCACCAGTTTGGAACCCACACCTGGTCAAGCACGTCAAGAAACTAGAGAAAGTGCAAAGGTTTGTAACAAGACTAGTCCCAGAGCTTAGGGGATTGTCCTACGAAGAAAGGTTAAGGGAAATCGGCCTGACGACACTAGAGGACAGGAGGGTTAGGGGAGACATGATAACGACATATAAAATACTGCGAGGAATACATAAGGTGGACAGAGACAAGATGTTCCAGAGAGGGGACACAGAAACAAGGGGTCACAATTGGAAGTTGAAGACTCCTATGAGTCAAAGAGATGTTAGGAAGTATTTCTTCAGTCATAGAGTTGTCAGGAAGTGGAATAGCCTAGAAAGTGACGTAGTGGAGGCAGGAACCATACATAGTTTTAAGACGAGGTTTGATAAAGCTCATGGAGCAGGGAGAGAGAGGACCTAGTAGCAATTAGTGAAGAGGCTGGGCCAGGAGCTATGAATCGATCCCTGCAACCATAAATAGGTGAGTACAAATAGGTGAGTACACACACACACACAGCAACAGAGCAATGGTGGATACACTAGCTGAGGTGGCCAGAAGGGCCCACATGAGTAGGGTAAAGTTGGTAGTTTCGGGTGATTTCTATCACTAAGAGATTGACTGGGAAAATCTGGAGCCACATGGGGAACCAGAGCTAAGATGATGGAGGTGGTACTGGAAACACTCGTGCATCAATATGTCAGAGACACTACCAGAGAGAAAGGAATGAATGGTCCAGCAAGGCTGACCTCATATTCACCTTGAGTAGTTTTGACATTAAGGACATCACATACGAAAGGCCACTTGGAGCTAGTGATCACGTGGTCCTAATGAAAAAAGTACAGAAAAAGTACCCAGAAAATTAGAGAGCCAGTACTGAGTACACGTGGATAAGGAGGGAGGCCCAGAGACAATACGAGAATGATATAGCATCGAAAGCCAAATCTGACCCAAGGTTGTTGTACAGCCACATCAGGAGGAAAAAAAACATCAAGGATCAGGTAATCAGACTGATGAAGGAAGGAGAGGAGGTCACAAGAAACAAAAAAGTATGGAAGAAGTATGGGAGGAGCTCAACACGAGATTCAAGAAAGTGTTTTCAGTGGAGACAGAAAGAACTCCAGCAAACCCGGCTGAAAGGGTGCACCAACAAGTGCTGGACACATTACATACAACAGAGGAGGAGGTGAAGAGGCTGCTAAGTGAACTAGATACCTCAAAGGCGGTGGGTCCTGAGAGAGGGAGCAGAGGCACAGTGTGTGCCAATAACAACAATCTTCAACACATCTATTGAAATAGGGCAACTACCTGAGGTGTGCAAGACGGCAAATGTAATCCCAGTCTTTAAGAAAGAAGACAGGCAGGTGGCATTAAACTACAGACCAGTGTCACTGACATGAATAGTCTGCAAAATCATGGAGAAGTTTATCAAGAGAAGAATGGTGGAGCACCTAGAATGGAATGAGCTTATAAACGATAACCAGCACGGTTTCAGGGAAGGGAAATCCTGTGTCACAAACCTTCTGTAGTTTTACGACAAGGTGACAGAAATAAGACAAAAGAGAGAGAGGGGTGGATAGACAGCATTTTCTTGGACTGCAAGAAAGCTTTCTACACAGTTCCGCTCAAGATATTAGCGCCAAAGGAGGAGCAGGCAGGAATAACAGGAAAGGCATTGCAATGTATCAAAGAATATCTAACTGGAAGGAAACAACGAGTGATGGTACGTGATGAGCTGTCAGAGTGGTCGCTAGTGACGAGCGGAGTTCCATATGGGTCAGTCCTAGGGTCGGTGCTGTTTCTGGTATATGTGAATGACTTGACGGATGGGATAGATTTAGACGTGTCCCTGTTTGCAGACGATGCGAAGAATTCAGTCGTATGAGGATCAGATAGATCTACAAAGGGCTCTGGACAAGCTGCAAGCCTGATCCAACAACTGGCTACTAGTGTTCAACCCCACCAAGTGCAAAGTCATGAAGATTGTGGAAGGTCAAAGAAGACCGCAGACATAGTATCTTGGGGAGAGAATAATACCGATCACATCTCCTCAGGAGCAGATCAACCAAATAACTGCTGCAGCATATGGGCTCCTGGCAAAACTAAGAATAGCGTTTCGCACCTGAGTAAGGAATCGTTCAAGACTGTACACCGTGTATGTGAGACTCATATTGGATAATGCAGCACCTTTATGGAACCCCCACCTGGTCAGGCACGTTAAGAAATTAGAGAAAGTATAAAGGTTTGCAACAAGACTAGTCGCGGCACTAAAGTGTATATCCTGCAAGGAGAGGTTAAGGTAAATAAACCTGACGACACTGGAGGGAAGGAGGGATAAGGGAAACATGGTAACGACATACAAAATAATGAGAGGGATTGAGAGGGTGGATAGGGACAGGATGTTTCAGAGATGGGACACAGCAACAAGAGGACAATAATATATAAAATATATATATATATATATATATATATATATATATATATATATATATATAATATATGTCGTGCCGATTAGGTAAAACTGGTCAATTAGCAAGAACTCATCTAAAATTAAGTCCTTTCTAAAATTTTCTCTTATACGTTTAAAGATATATTTTTTTCATTTATGTTAATGTAAGAATTTATAATTTTGTACCAAGAGAAACTTTGAAAACCTACCTAACCTTATTACAACAAGCGCAATTTAATTTAGCCTAACCCAACTAAATATATTTTACATACGTTAACAATAATTTAATAATAAAGAAACACAATGAAATATATTTTTTTCGTTATGTTCAGAATGATTTTGGCGAAATTATTGCATACACAAATTTTCACTTGTCTTATATGGCAAGGTGAGCGTTGCTATTTAAGCCAAAATAGCAAGTTTTACCTAATCGGCACGACATATATATATATATATATATATATATATATATATGTTCTCTGTCCCACTGAACCCAGAGCAGGAAATTCTTCATGCCTGCGTAGTCCCCTTTTTTGTAGTTTGGCTTCATTCGTCCGGCTCCTGCTTCACTCTCCACATGTAACTACTATGTATTCGAAACTCAAAACCACGTGATCACTGGCCCTGAGGGTTCTTTCAAATGTGATTTCGTCAATATCTTCACTACTCAAGGGGAATACTAGGTACAGTCTCGCTGGTTCATCCTCTCCTCTCACTCTGGTAGTGTCCCTTACGTGTTGGTACATGTCATCTCTAGGGAATGCATTTATTGCCTTGATAACAGATGTAGCTAGTGACTTGTCCCTCCTTGGTGGGACAGCCAAACAGGCATTGCCAAAAAGCAGTAGGTTGTGCCAGGATCCATTGTTTGCAGGAGCATCGTAGACTTTCTTCAAGAGGTCAGCGAATTTGCTGGCAGCTTGATGGCCAGCTGCTTTGGGGATGTGTGTCAGCGTCCTGGTGGATGTTAATTTGATTGCAGATTTTAGGTCCTCTGTAGAGGTGAAGTCAGGGTGGCTGTCAGCTCTGTCTGCTGGGAGGGTCTGTTGGCTGTTCCCATTTGGAGCCCTCCTGGAGCCTAGACATCCATTGTGTGCACGGATGTTGCCAGTAGAGGGATTGAGTGCACATTCCCTATGGCACACCTGGCAGATGCCTCGTGGACGGGTTCCAAGGCATTGGCTCTGTCGTGGAGATTCCTGGGAACCCAGCACTTCTTGTGACATGGTGTGGGTGGGAGGGCGCCAGCTGTGGGGTACCGGGTGAAGGACAGCATGGATGCATGGGGGATGAGGGTGGGAGAGTAGTGAGCGGGAGTGTGAGTAATTCGTGAGGCACTAAACGGCAACACTCTTGGTCAGGAAGTCAGTAGGCCTAGACCAGGAATAGGGGGTGAGGGGAGTGGCCCTATATGTTCACTTAAGATGCACATTGCTAACTTTTGCTAATTGATATACTTAGAAACACCCTCGCCCTTAGGCACACTGATCGCCGTGTTCTCACTGTTAACCAAGGTGGAGTTCTGTTCATCATCCAAAGACGAGTACTGGGCGGCCACTCTCCCCCCAACCCCGGCCAAACAGAGGGTAAACAAACCTCCCCCACACCTCCACTGGAGGGATCCCCTCAACACCGCATCCTCTAACTACTCAAATCCCGCCATGCACACTGCACTTTCACTGATATAGAAGCAACAGCCTGATGCAGAAGATTGTCACGACTCTGTAATCTCCAGTGGATACTCACGATGACGTCTGCTTAAACTGGCCCTTCCCACACATGTGGATTCCTCGTTTACACACAAAATATATGGAGCACCACAAACTGGCACCCTCCTTCCACGCCAGCAGGCGTATACAAGTTTTTACTTAATCATCTGCAGGACACATACATTTAAATACAATAAATCAATATCATTCACTATCTTGCTAATTTGTTACAGCCTCAATTATATATATATTTAAGCCAATTAAATTTTTTCGGTGGCTAGTCATCTCCCGTTGACTGTCCACTTGTCTCTTCTTTCTCTTTCATTTTCTAAAAAACAATTACTCCCTGATCGACAGTTTTCCCAGGGGTCAAAATTGTGCTTTCGGCCATGAATCACTGTTTTTTTTATATGAAGTCCAAAGTACCAGAAATGTAAAAAAATCTTATAGAGAGATGTAGCTGGGTGATTTACTCAAAGAAGAAAATATTTAAATTTTCTTTGAGGGCCGTGATTAAGTATATTTATCTGGTTAAATAATTCATCAGATCCATTTCGTTCCCTAACTTCTAGGAAGATGTTTTGGCAGTATTCCCGCCGTCTGGTGAGGGGCACTACCAATTCCTGTACTTGATAGGTCGAAGTAGGATACTTCTGGCTTTACAGCCTGGCTGATCTGGGATTGATGGGGAGTAGGCGCAAGAGTTTTTTTTTTACTCCATTCTGGTTTGCTGAGTATCTTTAAGGAGGTGGCAGTATCTTTAAGGAGGTGGCATCCAAGGTGTTGGTGTTCAGACGTGTGGGGAGACTACCTGAGTGTTTCCTGTGAGATTAGCTGATTGTGGTGTTGGTCAGACGTGTGGAGAGACTACCTGAGTGTTTCCTGTGAGATTAGCTGATTGTGGTGTTGGTCAGACGAGCGAGATCATCTGAGTGCTTCAAGATTGATGAGATGTCTGAGCCTAAGAGCTTAGAGAGGTGCTAGGCCTCTGCTCGCCTCCTCGGAATTGTCACTTGTCACTTTCTGTCAGTAGCGTCATTGACACTGTCAGTCACTGTCTCAGGCGATATTTCTTTCACTGTCATAGTATCTGTCTCTTTCATCGTCGCTGACATTGTCTACCAATAACTCTTGTAATCTCTCTCTCTCTCTCTCTCTCTCTCTCTCTCTCTCTCTCTCTCTCTCTCTCTCTCTCTCTCTCTCTCTCTCTCTCTCTCTCTCTCACTGAATTCGCTCTCATTGACATTTTAACTACATTGTTTCTAATTGCTATTGTCTCATTGTCTATTTGTCTCTATAACAATAACAAAAGTAGGAACAAATACAGCAACAGTAGCAGCAGCAGAAGCTACACCGACAGCAGCAGGAGAAACATCAGCAACAGCAGTGACGACAACAATAATCATCATCAGCAGCAGTATCATCAACAACAACATTAACATCATGAACAACAACAATATCATCAACAACAACATTAACATCAACCAAAACAACATTAACATAATCAGCAAAAATATTAACATCATGAACAACAACAGTAACATCATCAACATTAACGTCAACTAAAACATTAACATCATTAACAACAACATTAACATCATAACTACATTAACATCATCAACGACAACAGTAATATCATCAACAACATTAACATCAACAAAAATGACATTAACATCAACAACAATAACATTAACATGATCAACAACAACATTAACATGATCAACAGCAACATTAACATCAACATTAATAACATCAACAACAGCATTAACATCAACATTACCATAAACAGCATTAACATTATCATCAACAACATTAAATTCATCAACAATATTAACATCATCAACATTATCATCAACAATAACATTATTAACACTAACATAAACATCAACATTAACATAAACATTAACATAACAACAATAACATCAGCAACATTAACATCATCAACAACATTAACATCATCAACAACATTAACATCATCAACAACATTAACATCATCAACAACATTAACATCATCAACAATAGCATTAACATCAACAATATTAATATCGAGTTGAGGTTATCAGTCCCTCGGCCTGGAGTCGATGTGTTCAGTCCATCAATCTTGTTGGAAGTGTGCAAACGGCCGTAGAGATGGCTTATATGCTGTAATCAGGTGAGATGCAGCAGTAGGGCAGGTCATAGTGGTATCAACCACTAGTCGAAGTAAGTCCTTGTCAAGGTTTGGACAAATGTTGAAGAATCCTTTGATCAAGAACCCAAGAAGTTGCTGTGTCAGACAGGATGTAGATAAATGGTTCAGAGAACCGACAAGTTGTTAAATTAGACACATATGCAACACTTGGGTATCTTTATTGTGGAAACGTTTCGCCACCAGTGGCTTCATCAGTCAATACAAAGTAGAAAGGTATAGGAGAGGAGGAGTTTGAGGTTATCAGTCCCTCGGCCTGAGTCGATGTGTTCAGTCCATCAATCTTGTTGGAAGTGTAGCAAACGGCCGTAGAGATGGCTTATATGCTGTAATCAGGTGAGATGCAAGTGGAGGCAGGTCATAGTGGTATCAACCACTAGTCGAGTAAGTCCTTGTCCAGGTTTGGACAAATGTTGAAGAATCCCTTTGTATCAGAACCCAAGTTGCTGTGTCAGACAGGATGTAGATAAATGGTTCAGAGAACCGACAAGTTGTTAAATTAGACACATATGCAACACTTGGGTATCTTTATTGTGGAAACGTTTCGCCACACAGTGGCTTCATCAGTCAATACAAAGTAGAAGGTATAAGGAGAGGAGGTTTGAGTTTAGTCCTCGGCCTGGAGTCGATGTGTTCAGTCATCAATCTTGTTGGAAGTGTAGCAAACGGCCATCTCTACGGCCGTTTGCTACACTTCCAACAAGATTGATGGACTGAACACATCGACTCCAGGCCGAGGGACTGATAACCTCAAACTCCTCCTCTCCTTATACCTTTCTACTTTGTATTGACTGATGAAGCCACTGTGTGGCGAAACGTTTCCACAATAAAGATACCCAAGTGTTGCATATGTGTCTAATTTAACAACTTGTCGGTTCTCTGAACCATTTATCACATCCTGTCTGACACAGCAACTTCTTGGGTTCTTGATCAAAGGGATTCTTCAACATTTGTCCAAACCTTTGGACAAGGACTTACTTCGACTAGTGGTTGATACCACTATGACCTGCCTCCTACTGCTGCATCTCACCTGATTACAGCATATAGCTCTCTACGGCCGTTTGCTACACTTCCAACAAGATTGATGGACTGAACACATCGACTCAGGCCGAGGGACTGATAACCTCAAACTCCTCCTTATACCTTTCTACTTTGCTATTGACTGATGAGCCACTGTGTGGCGAGGCGTTTCCACAATAAAGATACCCAAGTGTGCATATGTGTCATTTAACAACTTGTCGGTTCTCTGAACCATTTACTCATCCTGTCTGACACAGCAACTTCTTGGGTTCTTGATACAAAGGGATTCTTCAACATTTGTCCAAACCTTGGACAAGGACTACTTCGACTAGTGGTTGATACCACATGACCTGCCTCCTACTGCTGCATCTCACCTGATTACAGCATATGCCATCTCTACGGCCGTTTGCTACACTTCCAACAAGATTGATGGACTGACATCGACTCCAGGCCGAGGGACTGAAACCTCAAACTCCTCTCCCTTATACCTTTCTACTTTGTATTGGACTGATGAAGCCACTGTGTGGCGAAACTTTCACAATAAGATACCCAAGTGTTGCATATGTGTCTAATTTAACAACTTGTCGGTTCTCTGAACCATTTATCTACAATATTAATATCAACAACATTAACATGAACAACGTTAACATCACTAACATTGATATCAACAACATTAACATCAACATAAACATCATCAACATTAACAACATCAACAATATTAACATCAATAGCAACATTAACATCAACATTAATATCAACATAAACATCAACATTGCAATCAACAACATTAACATTATCAACAATATTAACATCAACTATATCAGCAACATCAACAAAGACACTGTTTTTATTCATTAGGAACAATTAGGTTAATGGCAGTACTGAATGATATACCCAGCTCTTACACACGTAATATATGTTCATAGCTGCAAAATATATTATAATGTAAAAGCATTAAACTCTGACATTTATCCTTTGACAAATGTTTCAACACACATACACAAACACAGGCATACACACACACACACACACACTCAAATAAATTAAATAAATAAATAAATAAATATATATATATATATATATGTCGTGCCGATTAGGTAAAACTTGCGATTTTGGCTTAAATAGCAACGCTCACCTTGCCATATAAGACAAGTGAAAATTTGTGTATGCTATAATTTCGCCCAAATCATTCTGAACATAACGAAAAAAATATATTTCATTGTGTTTGTTTATTATTAAATTAATGTTAACGTATCTAAAATATATTTAGTTGGGTTAGGCTAAATTAAATTGCGCTTGTTGTAATAAGGTTAGTAGGTTTTCAAAGTTTCTCTTGGTACAAAATTATAAATTCTTACATTAACATAAATGAAAAATATATCTTTAAACGTATAGAGAAAATTTTAGAAAGGACTTAATTTTAAATGAGTTCTTGCTAATTGACAGTTTTACCTAATCGGCACGACATATATATATATATATATATATATATATATATATATATATATTATTGCCGATTAGGTAAAACTGGTCAATTAACAAGAACTCATCTAAATTAAGTCCTTTCTAAAATTTTCTTATACGTTAAAGATATATTTTCATTTATGTTAATGTAAGAATTTATAATTTTGTACCAAGAGAAACTTGAAACCTACCTAACCTTATTACAACAAGCGCAATTTATACCATACCCCAACTAAATACATTTTAGATACGTTAACATATTTAATAATAAACAAACACAATGAATATTTTTTGTTATGTTCAGAATGATTTTGCAAATTATTGCATACACAAATTTTCACTTGTCTTATATGGCAAGGTGACGTGTCAAATCCAGTTTACTAATCAGACATTATATATATATATATATATATATATATATATATATATATATATATATATATATATATATATATATATATATATATATATATATATATATATATGTCGTGCCGATTAGGTAAAACTGGTCAATTAGCAGAACTCATCTAAAATTAAGTTCTTTTAAATTTTTCTTATACGTTTAAAGATATATTTTTTCATTTATGTTAATGTAAGAATTTATAATTTTGTCCCAAGAGAAACTTTGAAAACCTACCTAACCTTATTACAACAAGCGCAATTTAATTTAGCCTAACCCAACTAAATATATTTTAGATACGTTAACATTAATTTAATAATAAACAAACACAATGAAATATATTTTTTCGTTATGTTCAGAATGATTTTGGCGAAATTATTGCATACACAAAATTTCGCTTGTCTTATATGGCAAGAAGAGCGTTGCTATTTAAGCCAAAATCGCAAGTTTTACCTAATCGGCACGACAATATATATATATATATATATATATATATATATATATATATATATATATATATATATATATATGTCGTGCCGATTAGGTAAAACTGGTCAATTAGCAAGAACTCATTTAAAATTAAGTCGTTTCTAAAATTTTCTCTTATACGTTTAAAGATATATTTTTTCATTTATGTTAATGTAAAAATTTATAATTTTGTACCAAGAGAAACTTTGAAAACCTACCTAACCTTATTATAACAAGCGCAATTTAATTTAGCCTAACCCAACTAAATATATTTTAGATACGTTACCATTAATTTAATAATAAACAAAC
>WNWK01017168.1:0-43038 GCA_009830355.1 Cherax destructor | reverse complement strand
AAAATGCAGCGTTGTATAACCTGTGGTTTAGCCTTTGTTGATTATATTATAAGGGGATTATTATTATAATCAAAAGAAGCGCTAAACCTACAAGGGGCATAAAGCTCAAGATGGGGTTATAAGAGAGTGAATGCAGGGGTGTTGGGAGGAGGTATGGTTTTAGAAAATAAATAACACAAAATGGGGTTTTAACAGTTGCTTTTACTGATGACACTGTGCTTTGAGAGATTCTGAGAAGTTGGTGGACAAATTTAGGAAGGTACATAAAGAAGGAAATTATAAGTGAACATTGGAGAGAGCAAGGTGATGAGGATAAAAGATTTAGGTAATGAAAGATTGGAGGGAGGGAGTGTGAAGGAAATGAATGTGTTCGCATATTTCAGAGTGGACTTGTCAGCAGATGGGTCTATGAAAAGTGAGGTGAACCATAGAATTGATGAGGGGGAGGGGGAAAGGGAGTGGTGCATTGAGGAGTCTCTGGAGACAAAGGACATTATCTTTGGAAGCAAAGAGGGGAATGTATGAGAGTATAGTTATACCAATGCTGTTATATGGGTGTGAAAAATGGGTTGTGAATGTTGCAACAAGGCGGCGGCTGGAGGCAACGTGTGATGTGAATATTATGCAGGGAATCCATAGCTTGGAGATTAGGAGGTGCAGGACTACTAAAGGTATTATCCAGAGGGATGAAGAGGGGTTGTTGAGGTGGTTCAGACAATTAGGGTGGAACAAAATAGAATGACTTGGAGGGCATATGCTGCACTGTATGACCCTTGTGGGTTTAGCACCTAGTTTTGATTTTTAATAATAATGTGCAAGAAAGGCAACATCTGGGTATCTTTATTGTAGACTTTTTGCCATCCAGTGGGTTTATCAATACAAATTCTAGGACATAACTTCAAGACAGTAGAACTATATACAAAAGATAGGGTAATCAGTCCCTCAGCCTTGGAGTTGGTGTGAAGATTCCACAACTATGGTGCTCTTCACACCAACTCCAAGGCTGAGGGACTGATTATCTCATCTTTTGTATATAGTTCTACTGTCTTGAAGTTATGTCCTAGAATCTGTATTGATAAAGCCACTAGATGGCAAAAAGTCTACAATAAAGATACCCAGATGTTGCACATGTGTCTTAACTTTCATCATTAATAATAATAATTGGAGGGCATATAAATCTGTAGTAGGGGGAAGGTGGGGTAGGGGTGATCCTAGGAAAGGTTGGAGGGAGGGGGTAAAGAAGGCTTTGTGTGTGAGGGACTTAAACCTCCAACAAGCGTGTATGAGCTTGTTAGATATGACTCTTGTAGGTTTAGCACTTCTTTTTTTATAATAATAATTGTTAGATAAGGGCAAGTGGAGGCAGATGTTTTTTATGACTTGACATGCTGTTGGAGATGGGAAGTACAGTGCCTGCACTCTTAAAGGGTGGGAATATTTGCAGTTTTGAACTGTAGTACTGATGCATCTCTGGTAAGACAGTGATGGTGAGAGTGTTTCTTCTTTTTGGGTCACCCTGCCTTTGTGGGAGATGGCCGGTTTGTTGAAAAGTCACATGGGAAGAACTTTTAAGATCTGCTATTCTCGCGAGTATACAGGTCATCTATAACAGCCAGAGGGTACATTTCAACTCTTTAAAAGGAAAACTACATTATATAAATTAAAAGTTAAAATAATGGATAGATGACTCATACTTTATGGTGAATATTTGTTTATTAAAATACCATAAACATATTGTATTTGTAGTGTATGAAAAGTGCAAAATGTATTACATATCTAGCTAATCTTAGCTAGACTAGACTTACTGATGCAAAGCCTCCTAATATATACAACAGGATCAAGTATTTGAGGCTTGAGCAAATCTTGGTTGACCTTAATTATTACTACTTACAGACTAGATTTATCACTCATATTTTTGTGTTACTCATAGTGAGGTAACAGGTCTTGGCTTCTGTGAAACAAAATATAATTGATTATACAAAACCAATTGATGCTGAATTTAGGTGCATTAACAACAAACAGCTTCAAGTAAAGGACTCTTGACCATTTTTCGTAATTAGTTTTCAGAAGCCTGACTTATTATGGTTTATAAAACATATTAATGTTTATAATTTATGCAATTTACAATTTTCTGTTAAATTTTATAAAAAAAGAAGAATTACAATACATTAGGGCCCCGACTTAACAAAGTTTTGTACTTACAACATTGGTATTTTGGAACCAATTAATTACCTATGAACAAGGAGTTGCTCTTCCAATGTCATTGTTTTGGAAACTTTGTGTTCATTTTATGTATATAGAGTGCTCGTTTGTTTGGTAAAGATTGGTTAAGAATCAAAGATTCAACATTTACATTGTCAGTATGTCGGTGGTTGGCTTGTGGGGAAAGACTGGTGGAGGTTGGTGAGGCAGGGAGGAAGGATCTCTGACTCTGCACTTATAACTGTGTCGTGGAAGTGTTCAATAACAGCTGAACTGAGATGCAACACCATACAATGAAAACACACTCCCTCACACTACACACCCATCCTCATATCAACCCTCACAACTCTCATATTCACTGCATCCACCCCCCTCACACCAACCCTCATATCCACTACAGACACCCTCACATCCACACCACCTTCATACCTACACAACCACCCACTCTCTAAGTGAAAAGAAATAGTACTGAATGTAAAATATTGGATAAAAAATTCTTTGGAAAAATTAAATGAAATTAAGTATGGAATATGGCACAGGAATGCAATAATTCATTTTATATAATTTCTTAAGGAAAAATAGGTTTTGATTACCAAACAATCGACTTACAATGAATTTTCTGGAACGCATTAACATCCTAAGTTGGGGTCCTACTGTACTGTACTGTATTAGACTGGGGTTGGAGTAATTTTCAATTTGCCTGTAAATTAGAAATAAAAACCAAATGATGTTTCAGTCCCTCTTGAACCCTTATGAAGGAGAGTGGAAAGGAAAAAAAAAAAAAAAAAGGAATGAAATCCAGAATCAATGCAGGTCACTGGGCCACAACAATAAAGATCATAATCCCCCTCATATACGTAAGGAAACTGCCATCACAGGGTTAGGAGAGATGAAAGTTGTTTTAATGTGACTATGCAAAGTTTATACAATTAGGCAAATAACAAAGACAGACAACTGCAAAAAACTGAAATTGCTTTAATCTTCAGAACGTGATATGACCTGACCTTGGTTGTCTCCAAATCCCAGGTGCCTGACATGACTTCAGGTTTTCTTCCCTTTTTTGTTTTCATTTGTGATTTCATAATGATTCATGATGGATCAAACTCTAGCATAGTTTTCATTTTCAAGTTGTGAATTTCAGAGAAAGGGAAGATTACATAACTCAGTGGAGTACAAGTTTCTAAACCTAATTTCTTGTAAATTTACAATCACTGTAAATGCTACAAAACAAATTGCATAGAATATACAGTATTGATATGTGATTATCAATAACCAAAATCTTCTACTAACTAGTAAGATATATACTGCAAATAAAGTGCATAAATCGTATCCCAGAATAAAAATGCTATATATCTTTTTATATACAAATACTTTTTGTTACAGGTTATACAATGCACTACATACATTTACTCAACATACATTTATGCCACAATGAATATTGCCTGTTATTATCACAAATGTTACAATTACTAATGAGCAGTTTTGTTTCACCTGGTTAAAATTAAATTAGTCTTCATTTAGTATGAGACTGGCAGCTGACTGCTCAACATAACATAAATCTTCCCCACGAACCCTTCATATCCATAGGAATAAATGTACTTATTACTATATATGTGATTTCTAAATCTGAATACTTGATCTTGGTAATTATGAGAGCACCGAGAAGACTTTCTTAACTATCCCTGATGTGTTGTTAGCTACAATAACTCTAGCAGTAAATAATAACAGACAACATCACAAACTCTTCACATACATTCAAAGACTGCTACTTTCCACTTCTGTGCTTAATTTTAAATATATTTCCATGATTACCTAATTTTACTTTCATATACGTACTTACTGCAAGTCATCTACTGTATCAGTTAGGTAACTGCAAACCAATATGCGGTATTCTTTAGCCAACATTTTACAGTTATGGGTGACATATTAGTGACCATAATGCTTTGAAAATAATTACTGTATATACATATTGCTTTGCTGACATTGAAAATGGTATAAATCATACAGCTATTGTGTACTGTTAAACATATTGCAAATATTACATCTTTATGGTAAAAAAGATTAGGTACATACATAAACATAGTTGTACAGCTTAGTATCAGGAAATATACATAACAGTATAGTGACATTCTTAGTGCACCACAAAAATTAAGCTGGTACTGAAAAGCATTTTATATTTGATTCTCCTTTCATAATGTGAGATTTTGCCTGGCATGAAGGTTTTGCTCAGACCAAGCCTTTATTATGAAGAATTGTATTAATTAAACCTACAGGCTGGGTCACATCCACAACTTGAGGTTTACAAATGATCACAATAAGGCACATTACAGTTAATAGAACTTGGATTATCTGATCTAAAATGACCTATTTACCACCAATCACATATTTAACAATAAATTAACACTGTACTTTCAAATTCTGAATCATAACAGCTAACTTCTACATTAAAAGAGTTCCTTTACCTACCACAAAGTTACATTCATCAAAAACTTTAAATGATATCAGCAAATATCAGGTATGGCATATCAAAGCAGGTCTACACATAGCTGTCCTGTGATTCCCTATTTGCAAGTCTTATAATATGATTTACATGATATAGGGTGGATTAAAAAATATTAATACATGTATATACAGTGCCATGTAGCTAAAATGTCTACAGGATTTTGTATGTAGAAAAAAAAAACTAGATGTGTTTTGGTTACTATGCAATTTGAGAAAGGTACGTATTACTATTCCATAAGCCCAGCCTCCTCTACCTTAATGCAAGTAAAAGGAAGAGTGTGAAGTGCAGCACAAGTTTATATTGCAGTTAAATGTCAGCAATGAAGACAATCAGAAGATACTTTAAGTTATCACAAGTACACCCACCAAAATCAGGAATATCTATAAAATTGACAAAAAGGCACGTCCCATCCCAAAGCAACCAGTTCCATGAACTTTCCTCTAGTTATAGTTGACCAGAATTGAAACTTTAAAGCTGATCAGACGAAGTATTCTAAGGTTAAAGTGAAAACCCTAGAGACAGACAAGAACACTACTGAGTAAAATTATAGTAAAAAAAAAAAAAAAAAAAAGTGATATTTAAGAACTTGCTAAACTTGTGAAATTTAAAAATGCCATAAAAATGCAAGTTTTCACTATGATTTTTCTTTCTCAGTTATACATATTCTATTTCAAATTCTCTATAATCCTATAAGAAAAAATATTACTTTTAAAGAAACTGGAATTTGCATACATCCCATGAGTACCAGAAAAAAAAAAGAGCTGAGAGGTTGAAGCAAAATTCTGCAAAATTAGCATCTACATAGTCTAATAACAATCCAAGCTTTTACCCTAGTTGGGATATATCAGCAGTGAAACTTCGATTCAAAAACCAATTAAGTCATACACAAATTATTGCATGAAAACTAAAATATCAATTTTCACAATTTCTTAAATAAATTGGTATCTACACAGCTCAAAACAGCTGATCAAAAAAGGTATTCTCTAGTTATGCAAGAAAAAACAATTTAACAAAAATGACAAATTAACATGTGCACAGCATAGAATCAACATGAGCCTTCATTGAAGTAAAGACGAGCTTTGCTCAAAGTTGGAAGCCAATCAAAGGAGGTATTCTTGAATTACTGCTTTGAATGCAATAATTCTAAGTTTATTAACTGTTAGTAAATTGGTAAATTTCCATCTACAAAATCTAAGCTTACCTGATGCCATCCTGTCCATAAGATACAGCAGCAGCCATTGAAGACTGAAGGCATTCAAAACTGGCATATTCCAAGTTATTTCACAGAAAACACTTACTTTTAAAAATAAAACTGGCAGAATGCCAGCTACACCCTCTAATAACAGGCCCAATCTTCTTCTAAGCAGGAGACTCCTCTGTTGAAAGTTTGAAGCCAATCAAAAGATGCCTTTTCAGAAAACCTATTGCACAGAAACCAAAATTGAGAAAGGTCTATATAAAACTGACCAGAGGGCACCTGCCCATGCCAATAATTGCATAAAAATGTCCTTAGTTAACAGTATATGAGTGTTGAAAATTTGAGGTTGATCTGACGAGGCGTTCTCAAGTTATAGACAAAAACCTCGGAGCAAGAAGAACAATTCAGACAGCTACCATAGTTAATTAAAGGTACCTTTTGGGAATACCTAATAAAGTGAGTGGCTGCACAATCACAGTTATGTGCATATGCATTACTAAAAACTAATATCCTGTCTTTATCAGGCATAGGCAACTTCCAACTCAGGGACCAGACTGAGTGGTAGTTTGGTTTAATACAGTGCTTTACATAATATGTTGAAATATGGCCACAAAATTGATTTCCCAATAAGTGTTATTGTATAACATTTTGAGAACTGGGTTTTGAAATAATTTTAATATTCTGACATAACAGCTACATAAAATACTGAAGAAAGTATAACCAAATGTGCTGGGTCTAAACATGCCTACAACTGGAGTCTTGACTTAGACCTGAGCTACATCTCTGGTGTCTTATTTCTTCCAGGGGTGGGCATATGCACAATCTTCAAGTACTAATTGTATATAAAAATAGCCTATTTTGATGTCTTCACATAAATTTAAAGCATACAACATATAGTACCGAATACAAATAGTCATTGTCTTTAGACTGGGCATGGGAACATACAGACCAACCCACGGCATGTTTCAATTCATTTTTATTCTTTTTTTTTTATCCAGCTCACATGATATATATATATATATATATATATATATATATATATATAAATTATCAAATTTATTAGGAAATATATATATATATATATATATATATATATATATATATATAAATTATCAAATTTATTAGGAAATATATATATATATATATATATATATATATATATATATATATATATATATATATATATATATATATATATATATATATATATATATATATATATATATATATATATATATATATATATATATATATATATATATATATATATATATATATATATATATATATATATATATATATATATATATATATATATATATATATATATATATATATATATATATATATATATATATATATATATATATATATATATATATATATATATATATATATATATATATATATATATATATATATATATATATATATATATATATATATATATATATATATATATATATATATATATATAAATTATCAAATTTATTAGGAAATATTTTTTTATCACGCTGACTGTCTCCCACCATAGTACGATCACCCAAAAAAGGAAACATTCACCGTCATTCATTCAATACCTGTCTTGACAGAAGTGCACAAACATTGTAACTTAAATAATTCTTTGAGCTGCAACATCACCATCCTAAAAACCACTTGCCTCTAATCACTCAAATCTAACACACACACATGCCTCCTGAATGTTCAAAAACCTTACCATTTGAAACCTTCACACACTCCTTCCAATTCTTTCTGAGATGATCCCTACCCCTCCTTCCTTCCACCCCATATTTAGTCTCTTAGTCATCCTATTTCTCTCCATCCTTTCTAAACGACCAAACCGCCTCAACAACCCTACTCTGCCCTCTGAATTACACTTTTTGTAACTCCACAGTCTTCTAACTTCTGTGCTCCTAATTCTCTGCATACTGTTCACATCATAGATTGCTCTCAAACATGATATCTCTAATGTCTCTAGCCACCTCCTTGCTGCAATGTTTAAAGCCCATGCCTCACACCCATATAAAAGTGTTAGTACCACTATACGTACTCTAGTACATTCCAAATGTTTGCCCCATAGATAAATTTCTTTCCACCTACCAATTTTTCCTTTTCTAATCTACAGTTCACTTCATCCTTCATAGACCCATTTGCCAACCCGTTTATTCACAGATATCTAATCACTTCCTCCATACTCCCTTTCTTCAGTCTGATAGCCAATCTTTTCTTTCCCAGATTTATTTTCATCACCTTACTCTTTTCTATGTTCATTTTTCATTTCCTTCTTTTACACTCCCCAAAACCCTTCACTAGTGTTTATATTAATATACATTAGCTTCCTAATATAGTGAACATTCTAACACAATGCGAGTTGGATATGATCTGTGATGCAGAAGTATAGAAGATGTCCACTGAAAAAGCTGAAAGTTAATCCAAGGTTAACAATTTATGAAATTTTCTTCATACTGGCTGCTTTCCAGAAATTTCTAAAATAATTCACTACAAGGAAAGCAAAAACAAGACAGTCTTACTAAACAATGACAGCACAATGTTGGATAATACTTGTTTTATGGACTAGTTGATGGTGATGACAGTCCCAATGATTAAACAAGAGACTGTTTAGCCGAGTATATCATTCGTGCCAAAGACTGAAAAAGAATCTACTTTATTAGATAATTATTTGGTAGAGCGACTTTAAAGTAAATACTCAATTAAAGATGTTGTACACCACTGCTTATAGTACTAGTGACTATAAAACCATCAGACCTGAAAGTATATATGTAACTAACAGTAACAGAGTAGATGTTTGTTCTCAATATACAGCTAACATCAAGCTGAGACAATTAACAACACTATTACTGTGTCTAATAATTAAAAACCACCCCTCTTCTTAAAATTGAATATACTACATTATATCAGCCAACACTATGTACCATTGCTGAACTACATCGTGCATAAAATGCACTTTGGGACTGTTAGGTATATATTACTTATATATTTCCTACAAACAACATATGTCATCTATGAAAGATAAGTATTGAAAATAATGAAGAATCTAAAAATGTAAATTTTACATGTAATGTTTGTATATCAAATTATTATTTAAGCCAGGAATGCTATTTCTTACATTCATTAAATGTTGTTAAAAAATGTAAGATAGCAATGTTCCTGACTGCAACAAAATGCAAACAAGTAATGATACTGCAAATCTGTCAACTTCTGACATAAATCTGGAAAAATGTATAAAACCTATAAATAATTTTTTTTTATAAATTTGACATACGTAATTTGAAGTTCTGATATGGAAATTATAGTAACAGAAAGAATGCAAATATATTTCATTATGATTAACTACATGCATCATCTAACACTTCAAACTCCTCTTCCTGTAAACTCCCCTCCATGTATTGGTCCCCAGATTTCCTTTCATCAGATGGATAATACACTACTCATAATAAAATTCATTAAATTTTTTTATACATAAATGTCCTGTTTTATCATAACTTCAATTCCTTTAATTTCCGTAAAAAAAAATTTCCTTGTTTGACTAGAAAGAAACAAGTACGTATCTGAAGTAATGATGTGACCAACCTGTCTGGAGAGCATTCTACAAGATGCCACCACCACTTTAAAGGTATTGAACTTACATGTTGATTAGAAAAAAAAAAAAACAAGAATAACTATGTCTGCACATGCTAATCTAGAAAAATAATAATGCCCAGCTTGAACACTTTAGCTCTTGCATTTCTTACTTTATTAATTAGGTTCAAAGTTATACAAAGTTATACAGTATACACTGAATAATTATGATCCAACTCAGGTCAATCTGTAAGAACCAGCAGCATTGGCAGTATCACTTTTTCAATTTCCTTTACAAATATAAAGTACTGTATATCATGCTCCCTTTAGCCAGTCTACTTTAATAAAGTAATTAACATATATAAATAAATGTCTTAATTACATTACTTACACATTTAATAGTAACATTTGTATTGCAATTTAGCAGTAGTTAGTGAATAAAATATGAATCATATACATAACCTGCAAGGTCACATACTTTCCTCCCTGTACCTCTGTATTAACGTCCTTAGTGTGCGGTTTGGAGTGAGAACAAGATGCAATAGTTTCTCATTGGTCATTGGGCTCGTACGTTTACCACTAGCAAGCCATGCTTCCATTGCCACTCGTTCATATGTGAATCCATCTGAGAACATAACAAACAAATGTTAATTACCAAGCATTCATAGTGATGAAGCAATAAATTCAGATACATAATTATTAGCACAATATATTCTTCAATTACATACTAACAGACATTATACGGTATAAAGAAATGTACTGGGATGAATTAACTTTTGGGAAGAGATTTCTAAGGCAAAATTTCCTGTGATATAGTACTTTTTTTTTTTTTTAACATACTGGTTGTCTCTCTCTGAGGCAGGGTGACTCAAGAAGAAAACCTTATAAAGTTTTTACCAACCTGCACATAAAACAGGGTCACTTATTAGCTCCTGTGTAATAGGACAAAGATACTCTGCAGGTGGTGCATCTGGAATTGTTTTTTTGGCCTGTGAATTCTGTGCAGATTTATGAATCAGTCGAAGAATTTTGTTGCGGTGCCCTAGAGCATCTGTTGAGTATACATAAATAAAAATCAATCCTTCTAAAGAATTGAGCATTTATAAATGATTGACAGAATGTACAAAATGCTACACTAACCAATGAAGACAGTGTTGGCATTTCAGTGTTCACTGCCATGAAGTGTTTACCCAACTACTGTTAGTACACTGAGTAAACATATTCCCTAGTCAGATAAACTGTCAGTCACATACACATACACTGAGGCTATTGTTACTTATGAAGATCTGTCTTGATCACAATGCCCTCAGATTTGTTGTGATCAGTAAATTTTGACCTAGACATGAGAGAATGAGTCTGCAGTGGGTGTGCACAATATAAAAAAAAATCCTGACCCTCGAAGTGTATGATGGGAACAGTTAGCCTCTGACCTTGTGTTTGTTACAATAACAACTTTGAAGTATTTTCCTGGGTGATTTTTATGGTTTTATTGGCTGTTTCTTGATGCCAGTTGATAGACCAGAAAACATATTTGCAAAAAAGCAAAAGAATTTGGTTAGTTTCATACTAGAAGTGGCCTGAAATGGGACTCAAAGTTCCAGAAATATTTTATTTTTGGCAATTTTCCTGAGAAAGGGTAGAAGTTCATCCACCCCCTCATCCCACCCCCAGTATGTATTATGGGTTTTTACTAGGCCTGCTTCACTTATTGCGACTGCTTAAACCATGACCAAGTGTTCTTGGTTATACAGTGGTCCCTCGAGTTTCGGTGATTCCAACTATTGGTGATTTCAAGTTTCAAGCGCTTTTTTCGGTCAATGTTTCCCTTGTCTATCGGTCATTCCCTCGACTATCGGTCCGTACCAGACCTGTCCGCGCTTGCACGCCTAGCCGCGCAGGACGCCAGTCTAGCGTTGTTTACCATTGAGAGAACATTACCCAACATGCTCTTTCAAACATTTCACAATAAATTTATTCTGTTTATTGTTGGTTTAGTGATTGTCACTGTGAAATAAGTCACCATGGGTCCAAAGAAGCTTCCTAGTGGCACCCCTGTGGTAAAGAAAGTGAGGAACACCATCGAAGTGAAGAAGGAGATTGTAGAAAAATATGAGAGTGGCATACGTGTGAGTGAGCTTGCCAGGATGTACCACAAAAACACATCTACTATCACCTCTATCCTGGCAAAGAGAAAAGAAATCAAGGAAGCTAATGTTGCAAAAGGTGTTGATATGTTAACGAAAAATAGATCGAAAACAGTGGATGAGGTTGAGAAGTTGTTGGGGTGTGGATCAATGAAAAACAGATAGCGGGTGATAGTATTTCCACGACAATAATTTGTGAAAAGGCAAGGCAGTTGCACGCAGATCTTGTCAAGACAATGCCTGGAACCAGTGGTGATGCGAGTGATTTTAAAGCCAACAAAGGCTGGTTTGAGAGATTTAAGAAATGTAGTGGCATACACAGTGTTGTGAGGCATGGTGAGGCAGCCAGCTCAGACAAATGTGCAGCTGAAAAATTTGTGCAGGAATTCAAGGGGTTCGTAGACACTGAAAAATTTGAACCCCAACAAGTGTTAATTGTGATGAAACAGGCCTGTTTTGGAAGAAAATGCCAAACAGGACCTTCATTACTCAGGAGGAAAAGGCACTGCCAGGACACAAGCCTATGAAAGACAGGCTAACTCTCATGTTGTGTGGTAACGCTAGTGGGGATTTTAAAGTGAAGCCTTTACTGGTGTATCACTCTGAAAATCCCAGTGTGTTCAAGAAACACAATGTCAACAAGAATAATTTGTGTGTGTATTGGAAGGCTAACACAAAGGCATGGGTCATGACGGCAATTTTCGTGGAATGGCTCTCTGGAGTGTTTGGCCCCAGTGTGAAGAAATACCTCCTGGAAAAGAAATTGCCACTCAAGTGCCTCCTGCTACTGGACAATGCTCCTGCTCATCTTCACAACTTAAAAGACTATTTGTCTGACAACTTTAGTTTCATCACAATGAAGTTCTTGCACCCTAACACCACTCCTCTCATCCAGCCCATGGACCAGCAGGTCATTTCTAACTTTAAAAAGCTGTACACCAAAGCAGTGTTTGAAAAGTGCTTTGAAGTAACCTCGGACACTGAGTTGACCCTAAGAGAGTTCTGGAAAGATCACTTCAATATCCTCCATTGCATAGGCCTTATAGGTAAGGCTTGGGAGGGAGTGACTTCCAGGACTTTGAACTCTGCTTGGAGACCACTGTGGCCGGATTGTGTTGAAAAGAGGGATTTTGAAGGATTTGAGGCTGACCCTGACGACCCTGTGCCTGTTTTGGAAAATATTGTGGAATTGGGCAAGTCCCTGGGGTTGGAGGTGAGTGGTGAGGATGTGGAAGAGTTGGTGGAGGACCACAGGGTAGACCTAACCACTGAAGAGCTGAAAGAGCTTCATCAGCAACAACATCAGACGACATTTAAGGAAATTGATTCAGAGGAGGAGGATGGACAGGGTGAGGTAGTAACTTCTTCAGAGATTAAGGAAATTTGTTCTGTGGACTAAGGTGCAGACATTTGTTGAAAAACACCACCCTGATCAAGCTGAAACAAGCCATATCTGCAACATGTTCAGTGACAGAACCTTGTCCCACTTCAGGAAAATGTTAAAGAGGCACCAGAAACAGAGCACTCTGGACAGTTACTTTTCTAGACAGGGGTCTAGTGACTCTCAAGCTGGTCCTAGTGGCATTAAAAGAAAAAGAAGGGAAGTAACCCCAGATAAGGACTTGTTACCTGAAGTCCTTATGGAGGGGGATTCCCCTTCCAAACATTAACCCCTCAACCTGTCCTCCTCCCTATCTTCCAGATGCCAGCAACTCTCTTCAATAAAGGTAAGTAAATGTTATTTTAAATGTTTAATTATAAATTTATTACTTTATAATTGTTTTGTGTATGTAAAATAAATTTTTTGTGAATATTTTTGGGTGGAACGGATTAATTGTATTTACATTATTTCTTATGGGAAATAAGGTTTCGACTTTCGAGCAATTTGAGTTAAGGTCTAGCTCCTGGAACGGATTATGACCGAAAGTCGAGGGACCACTGTATTTTATTAACCGAGAAAGAGGTAAAAATTTAAATTTTTTTGTGATGTGGATTCAAAATGGAGAACAAGTGTTATATAGGAAAGTCCTCAAGATGTGTTTAATGAGCAGAGGTAAGGCTGCCCGAGACCTTGCAATGCCTACAGTGTTCATTTTTTGTTGTTAAATTGGAATATGTTGAATTTCGAGTAAAATTGACTAAATTATTAAATTCTGTGCATTTTATAGAGTAGCTCTGAAAATTAAATGGGCAGTTTCTTACACTCAATTAACAGAATGGAAATCATACTAGTGAAATAGCCAAGAATTTCGTCAATTTGAACAATGGAATTGGCCTAAAACAAACCTCAAAGTGGCAGAATTGCTAATGCATAAATTACACCCAGACCTGCTTCATGCCTGCTAAATCCCATAAGTTTTCATCAGATTTCACATTTTTTGGTATTACATTTAGAAAAAAATTCTCTGCAAGTTTAGAAGATAAAAATATTAGTTTTTTAAATCGTGACACTAACAGCATTTTTAATTTCAAGGGCTGTGGCAGGTTAAAGGGTAATTTACATTCTCCTAACCTGACCTACATTAATATACAGGTACCATCCGACTTATGACCGAGCTTGGTTCCGACTAACCGGTCGTAAGTCAAAATGGACGTAAGTTGAACCTTACTACTGAATATCAGCATCACATTATGTAATGGTTTTATTTTATTGTTTTATTTTTGTATTTCATTTTTTACTTTACTTTTTATGCTATTAGTACTGTATTTTATACTGTAAGGTTTAGGAGAAACACTGTACAGCACAAACAGTTGTTTATTTCCCAGAACATTTGCATACAAAACATGGTCGTAAGTCGAGTGGTCGTATGTCAAGCAGGTCGTAAGTCAGATGGTAGGTGTACATAAATATGTCCGTTAGGGAACAGAATGCTGACAATGTATTTTGCACATTCTCTCAGTCATTTAAAGGTGCATATTTTCCATAAGAAGACAGGGTGTATATAAAGCCAAATAAAATGTATATACGTATGTATAATTACAGCATATGAAAATATACTTTTATAAAACACTTCAAATGTCTTTATTACATTAATGTGCCAGGCTTTTTCGAAGCTCTCTATTTTAGAAGTGAGTCAGTCGTTTCCCAAGAAGATATGTCCCTCTCATCTATATTTGTAATATAAAGTATACCATATTTTTCTTCTTTCAACAAAGCAGCCATATCCCACTGAGGCAGGGTGGCCCAAAAGGAAAAACAAGTTTCTTTCTTCTAAGTTTAGTAATACGTATGTATATACAGGAGAAGGGGTTACTAGTACCATATAGTAGTATAATTAAAAATTAATACCTCTCATTTTACAATTCTTAGTTTCACATTAAAAATACAGCACAACAGAGTGGAATACCATTATTCCAAACACTTCAGTGAGGAAACAATTCCAACCTGCTTTTCTGATGAGTTTGAAAGGAAATCTTACAGATTTGAATAACTGATTTAGAAAAGCATGCAAGAAAGAAAAATAGACAGGTATATAGGATACAGAATGAGTGTGAAGGTAAAATATAGAAAAAGCTACAGTAAAAGACATACCAACACCAAGTTTCTGCTCAAGGATTTCATCCGTCATTGTCAACAATTCTCTGCCATCAATGGCATGTGTACGGAAATTGTGAGAATATTCTGCTAACCCTTGTTCAACCAACCAGCCACACACATCCTCACAGTTCCAATCAACTAGCTGGAAGAAAAACAAATCACTTGCTACAAAAGAAAAAGTAACTACAGTGGACCCTCGTTATTCGAACACTCCAAAACTCACCCTTTTATGTAAGTTTATTATTGTAAGTGCTTTTATGAGTGTATTTTTGGGGGTCTGAAATGGACTAATCTAATTTACATTTCCTTATGGGAATAAATTCGTTTGGTAACAGCACTTGAACAGCATTCTGGAATGAGGGTGAGTTTTGGAGTGTTCGAATAGCTAGGGTCCACTGTAATGCTGAATGGTAAAATGAATGTCGAATATAAAAACACAGCAGTCAAAAAATTCAAAATAATTTAATTACCAATCAATGTCAACTGTATTAGTGCAGTTCTGTATTTATAATACTGTACTGTAATATACAATATTTGTAACTGGATCTACACATTAGGAAAAAATACAACATACCTTAATGTTCTCTCGAAATTTCTGTGATGGAAACCTAACGAGCAGTTTTCTCTGGCCACCAGCATGTGTAGATATTTGAGAGAGTGAGCCTGTAGCACCATCAACTCTCCATACATGCACAACACGATCACCACTCCCTGCAGCTACCAAGGCTCCATCATCGCTAAAGGCACATGAGGTTACATATCGGTTGTGGCCTTCTAATATACCAAGAGCCGTTAGTTTTATCTGTGAATAGAAAAAAATACACTTAAAAAATATTAAACCTAGGATGTGATATAATTTACTAAATCCAGCCTCTCCTCACTTAGAGATTTACTCGTTTACCGATGACTCAGACTTACAATGGGCTGTCTGACCAGTATGCATACCTAAATAATGTATATTATAGCTGATTTCCTCTATTCTGTTTATTACAATATACAGTACACTACTGTATAAACATGAAATGTTATAAATGGTGCAAAGGTGAAATTAAAACAATATCAAAGACAGTTGACACAAACCCACTCCCATTATAGTATGCTCCTCACTTAGCAACGAATTCATTTACTGACATGGTCTTAGGAACGAAACTCCATCATTTAAGTTCAATTCAATTCAACTTTATTTCTGATAATATTACAAAGTGGGGTTTACATATTTTATGGTATTTGCACATTTTATGAAATAATTATTACAAGAAGGCCAATAGTATGCCTAGGCATTTCAGGCAGTCTTATACTAGATCTTACTCTATAGTGACACAATAATTATACTGGTATTAAGGTTAGATAATTGTAGTGATTAACTAGGTTTACAAAATTGAGGTAGTTCAAAATACAGTGGACCCCCGGATTACATCATTTTTTCATTTCAGAATGCTGTTCAAGTGCCGTTACCGAACGAATTTGTTCCCATAAGGAATAATGTAAATTAGATTAGTCTTTTTAGACCCCCCAAAAATACACTTACAAAAGCACTTACAAAAATAAACTTACATAAAAGGGCGAGTTTGGAGACTAAAGTAAACCGGGGGTCCACTGTATTTAAGAATTTAACAGTTAGTTTATATATTAATGGAAATGGTACCGTGTTGGCATGATACAGTTTCTATATTGGAGTGTCTTAGGCAAACTTATGACTAGCTTAAGAATTATGAAGAAATAGTTGTTTCAGTGAGGAGAGGCTGTATAGTATAAGAAATTTCAGAAGCACAAAATGAAAAGAACTGATGAATACTATTTTTTAACACACCAGCCATGTTCCACTGAGGTAGGGTGACCCTAAAAAGAAGAAACACTTTCACCATCACCCACTCCATCACTGTCTTACCAGAGACAAGACAGTAATACAGTGTGTGATACACATACTGGTTTTTATTACAGTATAAAAAATAGTGTGTGTATCAGAGAGGTAACCTCCACCTCTGACAGCAAACCCATAGCTTTAATAAATTTATCTGTGACTTTTCCCAATCTTCCTTCAACAAACCAGCTGCATCCCACCGAGGCGGGGTGGCCCAAAAAGAAAAACTAAAGTTTCTCTTTTTAAATTTAGTAATTTATACAGGAGAAGGGGTTACTAGCCCCTTGCTAACCCCTGTGGTTTAGCGCTTCTATTTGATTATAATAATAATAATAATAATAATAGCCCCTTGCTCCCGGCATTTTAGTCGCCTCTTACGACACGCATGGCTTACGGAGGAAGAATTCTGTTCCACTTCCCAATGGAGAACTTTTCCCAATACAGTGGTACCCAGAGTTTCGTACTTTATTCGTTCCAGAAGGCTGTTCGAGTGCTGTTACTGAACAAATTTGTTCCCATAAGGAATAATGTAAATTAGATTAGTCCGTTTCAGACCCCCAAAAATACTCTTACAATAATACACTTACATAATTGTTCGAGTTGGGAGCAGTACGAAACTCGGGGTACCACTGTATATTAGTATTATTATTACATATTGTATTCACCGGGAAGTGTTAAACCCATGACGGCCATACAGTGCCTGGGGAATAAAAGCCAATCAGGTTTGAGCTCAGGAAGGAAAAAGTAGCTCCAATTTCTTGAACCAAGAACCCTTCACAGGTATCACTGCACCCTATTTGAAGGGCCTATTTCCATTAAATGGAGTATGAGAATACTAAGAATGCAATAAACGAATACTTACTGACAATTCAAATACGTATAGTGGTATACCTCGGTTTTCGTATAGCTCCCAACTCGAACAATTATGTAAGTGTATTATTGTAAGTGTATTTTTGGGGGTCTGAAATGGGCTAATCTAATTTACATTTGTCCTTATGGGAACAAATTCGTTCGGTAACGGCACTCGAACAGCATTCTGGAATGAATTATCGACGAAAACCGAGGTACCACTGAATACAGAAAAAATATACTGTCTTGAACTCTTGCAAGTGCAGTTTAAAAATGTTGTGAGGTAAATGTTCCACAATACAGAGCCAACTTACTGGATCCCAAAGTCTGATGGTCTTGTCTCCAGATGCAGATGCCAGAATTAGTCCACTGGCGCTGAACCTGACGGACATTATTGGTGCAGAGTGACCACATAAACTATGATGAGGTGTTATAGTCGGTGTGTTGTCCCTTCCCAGTATCTGACTCTCAATCTCTACAACCCACAGTTGCAGCTCTGTGTCCTGACCACCTGAAGCTAACAGGTACTGTTTTCCTATTATGCCATGTTCTGAAATTACACAAGAAAACATCTTCAAAAAATTGAAAATACTCTATAAATATCAATACATCAACCCTCACCCTTTCTGGAATAAAATTACTTTTGGTTTAAATTTATTCACCTTCTTTCCCAAATGCTGGACTAAAGTGAACTGAAGATACTCCTAAATCATGAGCCTCGGCCTTCATGGCGAGTGGCACGGAGTGACCATACCGAGCATCCCACACTCGTAATTCACCCCCACTGGTGCCTGTTACCAGATAACAGCTGTCTGGTGTGAAGCTCACACTGGTTACTGTAGATTCATCACCACACATCCGTCTAAAAGTAATAAACAATAAGATTATATTAAAAGTGTTCATAACTTTACTTCCTGTACAGCTCAGTTTAATTAGCTGACTTGTTCTGGAAGAATGACCTCTAACATAAAAGCATGCCTTTACATACATATAGTGAACAGTGCTTCAGTACAACAAATATGAGAGCAAAAATTCTAACAGGTATATTCAGCAGTCTCAATGTTCCTCAACAACCCTTAAAATTTGGCCTAATGTCCATTAGTGGCAAATTCCATGATATTACTGAAGAGCAAAATATACCTTGAAAAAAAAATATTCAACGTTATTTTAAGTGATTGCAACAGACGTTACGTCAAGTGCTATCAGCAGGTCTTATCCTTCACGTAATTTGACCACCAGTACATTAGGACATCATAAATCTTGCATGATAGGGGTTGAAGCCTTCATGGAGTACTGGTTTTCTATAGTTATAAAGCCATAATTAAACATACAGCTTTTATGAAAAAATTATCTACATTTCTTAACTGATTTATAAAAAGAGAATATGATCCCAGTGCACATGCACCACACAAACACCAAAAATTAATGCATTTGACAGAATAACAAATGAGAACAAAAATAAAAACTTCCATGTTATAGAGTGATTATTACCTACTTAAATCTATTGAAAAATCCACATTTCCTGATTCATTTAGTGTTCACATGTAGATGTTTCCACATTCAGAAACAAATACCTCTTTGATATACCTTGTGCTCCATTGAACATCTATTGATATTCTTTGCAAATTAAAGGACAAAAAAATGTGGAATAACTTATCAGATGAATTAAAAAGTAACATACTTAATGAATTCATATCAAAGCTAAAATACAGTAAATACTGTGTGCTTAAATAATTCAGTTATGTAATTCTGTGTAATTCACTTAAATTTGTTTAACAGTTTCTTTAACTTTATTCAATTTATTACATTTTATTGCTTGCAATGTCTTTTGTCTTTCTATGGTCCTGCCCCAAATTTTTAATTAATTGACTGTCTTTAACCTTTACCACATCAGTAGCATTAATATTGTTCTTTATTCCACTGTCATGATATTTTATCCTGTCCATCCAATTACTAATTTTGACTTATATTCTTTCTTTCAACACGTCGGCCGTTTCCCACCAAGGCGGGGTGGCCCAAAAGGAAAAACGAAAGTTTCTCCCTTTACAATTAGTAATATACACAGGAGAAGGGGTTACTAGCCCCTTACACCCGGCATTTTAGTCGCCTCTTACGACACGCATGGCTTACGGAGGAAGAATTCTGTTCCATTTCCCCATGGAGATAAGAGGAAATAAGAACAAGAACTAGTAAGAAAATAGAAGAAAACCCAGAGGGGTGTGTGTATATACATATGCTTGTACATGAATGTGTGACCTAAGTGTAAGTAGAAGTAACAAGACATACTTTGACTTATATATAATTAAATATTACCAACCAATTATTTTCACTTGTGACATGTGACCAGATGTTATATAATTTTTCCATCCATACAGTACCTATCATTACCTTGTACTAGTACCAGATACCTACAAAAACCTCTCACAGTGATAAATATCTATAGAGTACCACAGTCAAATATTAAACAATTTAGTGAAAAATTAGGAAGTATGATTACTGATGCACACATGAACAAAGACCACTTAATCCTCACAGGAGACTTTAATATAAATCTCCTACAAGATCAAGACCCACAAGTAACTGAATTCACAAACACTATGCGTAACTGCTTGCTGCTACCAACAGTAAGAAAACCTACAAGAATCTCTGAGACTAGTGCCTCCCTATTAAACGACATCTGGACTAACACCATATCCCCTTTAAAATCAGGCATAATCACAGATAATACCACAGACCACTACCCTACCTTTCTCATAACCAACCTCGGTAAATTACCCCTAGAGACTACGAAAGTTACCTTCAGACTACATAATGAGACAGCTATTAATAACTTCATAACAGCTATGACAAACATTGGCTGGCAAACAGAGATAGACAACAATACAGATACTGACATATATATTAATAATTTTCTTAAAAAGGCCCAATACCTCTATAATAAGCATTGCCCTAAAAAAAACTAAACAGATCACAGCTAAAAGACTAAACAGTCCCTGGCTAACACCCAGCATTCTCAAATCTATTAATATAAAACACCTACATATATGAAAAACAGTACAGAAAGGGTCAAATAACAAGAGAGCAAACAAAACGTTACTCATAAAACCTAACCAGCCTGACAAGAAGGTCAAAAAAATTGTACTATGAGAACAGATTACATAACTTAAAAGGTGATATAAAAAAGACCTGGAAAACCCTATCTGAAATTCTAGGAACTAAAAAGATATCCACTAACAGAACAATCAAACTAACAAAACCAGATGAACCCCTACTCCCACCTACTGAAACAGCAGACTCAATGATTTCTTCTCCACCAAAGGAAAAAAGCTGGCAAGCAAAATCCCAAGTTCAAACACTCCACCTAACGACTATCTCACTGGCACCTATCTGAACACACTATTCTTAGCCCCGACCAACCCAATAGAAGTCTCACTTATAATTAATACATTAAAAAACAAGGCAGGAGATCTAAATAACTTACCACCTTTTATATACAAAAAAGCTTCTTAAGTTCTTTCACCAATTATTGCGACACTCTTTAACAAATCCATCGAATCCTCTACCTTCCCTTCAATACTCAAAATAGCAAGGGTTACCCCCATACATAAAGGAGGAGATCAAACAGACCTGAATAACTACAGGCCAATATCTAACTTACCCCTTCTCTCCAAAATCTTTGAAAAATTAATTCATAAGCAGATATATTCATACCTCATCTCTCACAAAGTACTCAACCACTGTCAGTTTGGATTCAGGCCTAATAAAAATACAAATGATGCTATTATACACATGCTAGAAATAATTTACACCACTCTCAAGAAAAAAGAAATCCCAGTGGGAATCTTCATTGATTTACATAAAGCTTTTGACACAGTTGACCATGATCTATTACACCTAAAATTATCACACTATGGTATAAGAGGGCACTCCCTCAACTACCTAAAATCATACCTTAGAAACAGAAGCCAATGTGTACACAAATGGAGCTAGTTCTACCACGCAAACTCTAGACAGCATACTCCACCTATATTCAGAACCTTAAAACTACTCACCATAAAAAATATTCATACCTATTCATGTGCCTTCTACATACATAAAACTCTACATGCTAATATTAACCCTGCGCTCAGAATTCTCCTCAACAACTTTAATAGGTCCCACGAACATGACACAAGACACAGATCACTATTTGACATACCCCGAGTCCATACTAACCAATGTAAAAATTCTATGCACATAAAGGGCCCCAAAATCTGGAATTCATTACCAGTAAATATCAAGTTAACCTTGTCGGAAAATCAATTCAAGACTCTTCTCAAAAGTCACCTACTCACCCTATACTAAATACTCATACTGTAACAAACTTCCAAACCCAATATTATTTTACTTAAGAAGATCTCATTTTGATATGTTCATCCTCCTTAACACTTGTTGCAATCTCATATCATCATATTGTCATTTAAAATCTTATAGTATCATCATTTTCTTAATTTGAAATAAAATATATACCTAGATGAAACTCTAAAAACTATTTCTAGTATTGTTATTATACTAGTATAGCATCAACATACTGTAATTTGAAATAAATTCTACAACTAGATTAAACTCAACCAATTTCTCTTGTATTGTCTTTAAATAGTATGTATAACCATTTAATAATTTAAATAATATAGAACTAGAATAAACTCAATCTATTTCTTTAGCATTAAGTACTTAGTGAATAAGTCTCTAGAATAAACTGCCCCTAATGCCATGGCATGCCAGTGGCTCTCCTTGCATTACAGTTTTATAATTGTATTATATTTGTAACTACCAATAACATTGTACACTTGTAACATGCATTGAAATAAAAATTATTATTATTATTATTATTATTATTACAGTTGGTGTCCCACAGGGAAGTGTTCTTGGCCCACTTCTCTTTCTCATTTGCATTAACGACCTACCAAATGCATCTCAACTACTCAAACCCGTACTATTTGCACATGACACTACATACGTTTTCTCTCACCCAAGCCCAGACATACTAGCCAACACTGTAAATGCTGAATTGCAGAAAATATCTACCTGGATGATGACTAACAAACTTACTCTCAATATTGATAAAACCTATTTCATTCAGTTTGGAAACAGAGCTACAAATGTACCACTTAACATAATGATAAACGGGTGCCTTACCACAAAATTCACAGAGGGAAAATTCTTAAGAATCCATCTTGACAGTGGTCTCAAATTTCAGACACATATACAACAAATTTCCAAGAAAGTCTTCAAGACCATGGGAATACTATCCAAGATACGGTACTATGTTCCACAACCAGCTCTCCTTACCCTATATATCACTCACTCATTTACCCCTACCTCACCTATGGAATCTGCGCATGGGGCACAACAACAATAACTCATCTCAGACCATTAATAACACAACAAAAGGCTGCAGTCAGAATGATAACAAATTCACACTCCAGACAACATACTCCACCAATATTCAAAAATCTAAACTTACTCACCATACAAGACATCCATACTTTTTACTGTGCCTATTACATACATAGAACACTAAACTCAAATATTAACCCACCACTCAAACTTCTCCTTACCAACCTTAACAGTACACATGACCATAACACAAGACAATGTTCCCTCAATGTTCCCCATGTCCATCTAACACTATGCAAAAACTCAATTACCATTAAAGGCCCAAAAATTTGGAATTCATTACCTGTGATTGCCAAAGAAACCCTGCCTGTACCTCAATTCAAAACGCTGCTAAAAAAAACCTTCTCACCCAAACCTAAGTGCACAATATTTAACATTATCAACAAACTTGATTAATCACTTAAATGTAAAAACCTGTTATAAATAATGCATACTGAGCCAACTCTGTTTCTATAGCATTAACAAATAAAATAATCCACTCTCTTGTACTCTTTGTAACTCATCTAATGAACATATAAACTAATTGCAATACAACTAATTGTTTTAATTTGTCTGATCTGATTTAATTAATTGCATTGCTGCAATTAATAAATTATGATGTTCAACTTATATTCAAATTTTACAACTCAAATACACAATTATACTTATTTTGTAAATTATCAACCATAATTTTTTACCATGTAGTCTACTGTTAATCAATTTTAAGAATGCCCACAATGCTCAGCATATTAGGGGCTTTTGGCATGTACACCCCATTTATACCTAGAACTATGTAGTACATCTTTTTTTTTTCTTTTTTTTTTCAACAAGTCGGCTGTCTCCCACCGAGGCAGGGTGACCCAAAAAGAAAGAAAATACCCAAAAAGAAAATACTTTCATCATCATTCAACACTTTCACCACATTCATACATAATCACTGTCTTTGCAGAGGCGCTCAGATACGACAGCTGAGAATAGTCCCTCCCAGCTGTCACTATCCCAGACCCCTCCTTTAAAGTGCAGGCATTGTACTTCCCATTTCCAGGACTCAAGTCCAACTAAATCAATTAACTGGTTTCCCTGAATCCCTTCACAAAATGTTACCCTGCTCACACTCCAACAGATCGTTATGTCCCAAAAACCATTCGTCTCCATTCACTCCTATCTAACACGCTCACACATGCTTTCTGGAAGTCCAAGCCCTCGCCCACAAAACCTCCTTTACCCCTCCCTCCAACCTTTTCTAGGATGACCCTACCCGCCTTCCTTCCCTACAGATTTATATGCTCTCCAAGTCATTCTACTTTCATCCATTCTTTCTAAATGACCAAACCACCTCAACAACCCCTCTTCAGCCCTCTGACAAATACTTTTAGTAACTCCACACCTTCTCCTAATTTCCACATTCCGAATTTTCTGCATAATATTTACACCACACATTGCCCTTAGACAGGACATCTCCACTGCCTCCAGCCTCCTCCTCGCTGCAGCATTTGCAACCCATGCTTCACACCCATATAAGAGTGTTGGTACCACTATACTTTCGTACATTCCCTTCTTTGCCTCCATGGATAACGTTTTTTGTCTATACAGATACCTCAATGCACCACTCACCTTTTTTCCTTCATCAATTCTATGGTTAACCTCATCCTTCATAAACCCATCTACTGACACGTCAACTCCCAAATATCTGAAAACATTTACCTCTTCCATAATCCCTCTCTCCAATGTGATATCCAATTTTTCTTTATTTAAATCGTTTGATACCCTCATCACCTTACTCTTATCTATGTTCACTTTCAACTTTCTACCTTTACACACTCTCCCAAACTCGTCCACTAACCTTTGCAACTTTTCTTTAGAATCTCCCATAAGCACAGTATCATCAGCAAAAAGTAACTGTGTCAACTCCCATTTTGCATTTAATTCCCCATAATTTAATCCCACCCCTCTCCCCAACACCCTAGCATTTACTTCTTTTACAACCCCATCTATAAATATATTAAACAACCATGGTGACATTACACATCCCTGTCTAAGACCTACTTTTTACCGGGAAGTAATCTCCCTCTCTCCTACACACCCTAACCTGAGCCTCACTATCCTCATAAAAACTCTTTACAGCCTTCAGTAACTTACTACCTATTCCATACACTTGCAACATTTGCCACATTGCTCCCCTATCCACTCTATCATATGCCTTTTCTAATCCATAAATGCAATAAAAACTTCTCTACCTTTATCTAAGTACTGTTCACATATATGCTTCACTGTAAACACTTGATCTACACATCCCCTACCCACTCTAAAGCCTCCTTGCTCATCTGCAATCCTACTCTCTGTCTTACCTCTAATTCTTTCAATAATAACCCTGCCATACACTTTACCTGGTATACTCAGTAAACTTCTTCCCCTATAATTTTTACACTCTCTTTTATCCCCTTCCCTTTATATAAAGGAACTATACATGCTCTCTGCCAATCCCTAGGTACCTTCCCCTCTTTCATACATTTATTAAACAAAAATACCAACCACTCCAGCACTATATCCCCCACTGCTTTTAACATTTCTGTCATGATCCCATCAGTTCCAGCTGCTTTACCCCCTTTCATTCTACGTAATGCCTCACGCACCTCCTCCCCACTCACATCCTGCTCTTCTTCACTCCTAAACGATGTTGTACCTCCCTGGCCAGTACATGAAATTACCGCCTTCCTTTTTTCATCGACATTTAAAAGTTCCTCAAAATATTCCCGCCATCTACCCAATACCTCCAGCTCCCCATCTACTAACTCCCCTACTCTGTTTTTAACTGACAAATCTATTCGTTCCCTAGGCTTTCTTACCTTGTTTATCTCACTCCAAATTTTTTCTTGTTTTCAGCAAAATTTCTTGACAGAGCCTCTCCCATTCTTTCATCCGCTCTTCTTTTGCACTCTCTCACCACTCTCTTCACCTTTCTTTTACTCCATATACTCTGCTCTTCTATTAACACTTCTGTTTTGTAAAAACCTCTCATAAGCTACCTTTTTCTCTTTTATCACACCCTTTGCTTCTTCATTCCACCACTCACTCCTCTTTCCTCCTGCACCCACCCTCCTATACCCACAAACTTCTGCCCCACATTCTAATACTGCATTTTTAAAACTATCCCAACTCTCTTCAACCCCCCCACTACTCATACTTGCACTAGCCCACCTTTCTGCCAATAGTTGCTTATATCTCATCCTAACTTCCTCCTCCTTTAGTTTATACACTTTTACCTCTCTCTTACTTGCTATTGCCATTTTCTTTTTGTCCCATCTACCTTTTACTCTAATTGTAGCTACAACTAAATAATGATCCGATATATCCGTTGCCCTCTATAAACATGTACATCCTGAAGCCTACCCATCAACCTTTTATCCACCAATACATAATCCAACAAACTACTTTCCTTACGTGCTATATCATACCTTGTATATATATTTATCCTCTTTTTCATAAAATATGTATTACTTATTACCAAACCTCTTTCTACACATAGCTCAATTAATTGTTCCCCATTTACAGTTACCCCTGGCACCCCAAATTTACTTACTACTCCCTCCACAACATTTTTACCCACTTTAGCATTAAGATCCCCAACCACAATTACTCTTTCACTTGGTTCAAAATTCCTCACACACTCACTCAACATTTCCCAAAATCTCTCTCTCTCCTCTACACTTCTCTCTTCTCCAGGTGCATAAACACTTACTATAACCCACTTTTCACATCCAACCTTTATTTTACTCCACATAATCCTTGAATTTATACATTTATATTCCCTCTTTACCTGCCATAACTGATTATTCAACATTATTGCCACTCCTTCTTTAGCTCTAACTCTATTTGAAACCCCTGACCTAATCCCATTTATTTATCCCCACTGAAACTCTCCTACCCCCTTCATCTTTGTCTCACTTAAAGCCAGGATATCCAGCTTCTTTTCATTCATAACATCTACAATCATCTCTTTCTTATCATTCGCACAACATCCACGCACATTCAAACATCCCACTTTGACGGTTTTCTTCTTTTTCTTTTTAGTAAGCTATACAGGAAAAGGGGTTACTAGCCCACATGGCTTACGGAGGAAAGATTCTTATTCCACTTCCCCATGGATATGAAAGGAAAAGCAATAAGAACAAGAATTATTAAGATAAAATCAATGAAAACTCAGATGAGTGTGTATACATAAATGTGTACATGTTTGCGTAGCGTGACCTAAGTGTAAGTAGAAGTAGCAAGACGTACCTGAAATTTTGCATGTTTATGAGACAGAAAAAAGACACCAGCAATCGTACCATCATGTAAAACAAATACAGGCTTTCGTTTTACACTCACTTGGCAAAACGGTAGTACCTCCCTGGGTGGTTGCTGACTACCAACCTACTACTTATCTTTGTATCATGTCTAAATAAAAATTATTATTATTATTACTAAAATCATAAGCTCTTGCCAGAGGCATGCCAACACCACAGTTATACAACTGCAACATTAATACCCCTCCTTCAGAGTGCCGGCACTGTACTTCCCATCTCCAGGAATCAAGTCCGGCCTGCCGGTTTCCCTGAATCCCTTCACAAATGTTGCCTTGCTTACACTCCAACAGCACGTCAAGTCCTAAAAAACATTTGTCTCCATTCGCTCCTATTTAACATACTCGCGCACACTTGTTGGAAGTCCATATACATACTACATGTACGTATATAAAAAAAAGTTACATAAAAGACAAACATTAAAAATATCCTCATTAGCAGATAGGAGGAAAAGAGAAGATAATCACAAATAAGAATAAAAAAGGCTACAAAAAATAAACAATGATTTCTTAACATCATCAACAGGATAAACAGGTAAACAAAGGGCCACAACTGTATGCTGAGGTAAAAAAAAAAGTGCCAAAAAGCTACCAGAAAGTTTTATTCAAAGAGTGGTGGAAAACTGAACAAAAATTACATGATAAACACTGAAGACAGGACATCATGAGCATAGCTCTGCTCCTGTAGCTATCAGTAAATAATTACATCCTAATTCAATAACTCTTACTGCTTGTATGAGCGTGCTATCTGCTAGATCCCCAAATACAATGCATACATTACATTACATATTAAACAACCATGTTGTATCAAAGGAAGGTTTCTGTATTAGGAATAGCATTTCAGAAAAAATGGGCGAGTAGAATTTATGGCATCATAGACCAACCTCTTTCCTTTACATATATATTTTGTGTTGTTCCCTCTCACACTACAAAACAATTGTTTCAACAGCTGAATACATTTGGTACACAGCCACTTTCTTTAATCACTGGTAGCAAAAACATAAAGCTAGAATGCTGCATTTCCTTGCAGGGAGCAGACAAGCTTTTCATGTAGTGAATGGAGAGGAGCTGACAAACTAGGATTGAAAAACACACATAGTAGAGATAGTTCTACTTAGGGCAAAACAACGTCTTTAATAAATAGGTTCACTCTCCTACATGCTTTATAACACTGAACGTTTTACTCCTGTAGCAGTAAGCAACACATCCTGCCAATAACAGCCTTATACCCTCCAACATACTAGTTAAGTTTTCTCTTTCAAAAACAACCAGTTTTATCTACATTAGCACCTGTGGCATGTAGGAACAGAGAGGAAAAGATGAAGAGACAGAGAAAGGAAGGGATGGATAGAAGAAAAGATGGAGACCTGGGTGTGCGCGCGCACACACAGTGATGTAGTAGAGGCAGGATCCATACACAGCTTTAAGAAGAGGTATGATAAAGCTCATGGAGCAGGAAGAGTAACCTAGTAGCGACCAGTGAAGAGGTAGGGCCAGGAGCTATGACTCGACCCCTGCAAAAATAATTAGGTGAGTACACACACAGTATTAATAATTCACTCTGCACATCAGCTTCTCTTCATTCACTATCTTTCAAAGAGAGATGGCTGGGCAGAGTAGCTGGAGGGAGAGAGGAAGTAATGTAAGGAGCAACACTGAAACATGGAGAGATGGATGGGCAGAGTAGCTGGAGGGAGAGAGGAAGTAATGTAAGGAGCAACACTGAAACATGGAGAGATGGATGGGCAGAGTAGCTGGAGGGAGAGAGGAAGTAATGTAAGGAGCAACACTGAAACATGGAGAGATGGATGGGCAGAGTAGCTGGAGGGAGAGAGGAAGTAATGTAAGGAGCAACACTGAAACATGGAGAGATGGATGGGCAGAGTAGCTGGAGGGAGAGAGGAAGTAATGTAAGGAGCAACACTGAAACATGGAGAGATGGATGGGCAGAGTAGCTGGGGGGAGAGAGGAAGTAATGTAAGGAGCAACACTGAAACATGGAGATGGCTGGGCAGAGTAGCTGGAGGGAGAGAGGAAGTAATGTAAGGAGCAACACTGAAACATGGAGATGGCTGGGCAGAGTAGCTGGAGGGAGAGAGGAAGTAATGTAAGGAGCAACACTGAAACATGGAGATGGCTGGGCAGAGTAGCTGGAGGGAGAGAGGAAGTAATGTAAGGAGGAACACTGAAACATGGAGAGATGGATGGGCAGAGTAGCTGGAGGAAGAGAGGAAGTAATGTAAGGAGGAACACTGAAACATGGAGATGGCTGGGCAGAGTAGCTGGAGGGAGAGAGGAAGTAATGTAAGGAGCAACACTGAAACATGGAGAGATGGCTGGGCAGAGTAGCTGGAGGGAGAGAGGAAATAATGTAAGGAGGAACACTGAAACATGGAGATGGCTGGGCAGAGTAGCTGGAGGAAGAGAGGAAGTAATGTAAGGAGCAACACTGAAACATGGAGAGATGGCTGGGCAGAGTAGCTGGAGGAAGAGAGGAAGTAATGTAAGGAGGAACACTGAAACATGGAGATGGCTGGGCAGAGTAGCTGGAGGGAGAGAGGAAGTAATGTAAGGAGGAACACTGAAACATGGAGAGATGGCTGGGCAGAGTAGCTGGAGGGAGAGAGGAAATAATGTAAGGAGCAACATTGAAACATGGAGAGATGGCTGGGCAGAGTAGCTGGAGGAAGAGAGGAAGTAATGTAAGGAGGAACACTGAAACATGGAGATGGCTGGGCAGAGTAGCTGGAGGGAGAGAGGAAGTAATGTAAGGAGGAACACTGAAACATGGAGAGATGGCTGGGCAGAGTAGCTGGAGGGAGAGAGGAAATAATGTAAGGAGCAACATTGAAACATGGAGAGATGGCTGGGCAGAGTAGCTGGAGGGAGAGAGGAAGTAATGTAAGGAGCAACACTGAAACATGGAGAGATGGATGGGCAGAGTAGCTGGAGGGAGAGAGGAAGTAATGTAAGGAGCAACACTGAAACATGGAGAGATGGATGGGCAGAGTAGCTGGAGGGAGAGAGGAAGTAATGTAAGGAGCAACACTGAAACATGGAGAGATGGATGGACAGAGTAGCTGGAGGGAGAGAGGAAGTAAGGAGCAACACTGAAACATGGAGAGATGGATGGACAGAGTAGCTGGGAGGAGAGAGGAAGTAATGTAAGGAGCAACACTGAAACATGGAGAGATGGATGGGCCGAGTAGCTGGAGGGAGAGAGGAAGTAATGTAAGGAGCAACACTGAAACATGAGAGATGGATGGGCAGAGTAGCTGGAGGGAGAGAGGAAGTAATGTAAGGAGCAACACTGAAACATGGAGAGATGGATGGATGTAGCAACCATGTATCACAAATGGGATGATTTCTACAATATGGTTAGAATTTAAGAATGATGAATAAGTGGAATTTCTGAAATAAAGAGCTACCTCTTTTCTTCCAGACATATCTCTCTCTCTAAAATTATCAACAGAAAATCACCCAGTTTCATCAACAATGAACAACAAAATAGAATGCTGCATTTCTTAGCTTGGTACTAAAGAAAATAGCTTTGTGACTGTAGCAGTGACCATCAATGTTGCCAAATACAGATTATAATCTGTATTTGGCAATACCTAAGTATTATAATTATAGTAAGTATTATAATTCCTAGGTAGTAGGTTGGTAAACAGCAACCACCCAGGGAGGTACTACCGTCCTGCCAAGTGAGTGTAAAACGAAAGCCTGTAATTGTTTTACATGATGGTAGGATTGCTGGTGTCTTTTTTCTGTCTCATAAACATGCAAGATTTCACGTACATCTTGCTACTTCTACTTACACTTAGGTCATACTACACATTCATGTACAAGCATATATATACACACCCTCTGGGTTTTCTTCTATTTTCTTACTAGTTCTTGTTCTTATTTCCTCTTATCTCCATGGGAAAGTGGAAAGAATTCTTCCTCCGTAAGCCATGCGTTCGTAAGAGGCGACTAAAATGCCGGTAGCAAGGGCTGGTAACCCCTTCTCCTGAATATATTACTAAATGTAAAAGGAGAAACTTTCGTTTTTTCTTTTGGGCCACCCTGCCTCAGTGGGAAACGGCCGACGTGTTGAAAGAAAGAAGAAGTATTATAATTATAATACTATAATTATAATACTTAGTAATACTTAGGTTTTTTAATCAACTTTACACACTATGAACACCTATTGTATACTGACATATGCAAAACAATATTCTTCATTTCTTCACCTCTTTAATTAATGTTCAGCAATGTATGTTGGTGGCACTCTCCACAACACTACCATACTCTGCATCCATATAAATACAGTAGACCCTCATTTAGCACGACTTTATGTTGCGCGTTTGGGTATTACGCGATTGAAGAATTGCGGCACATTTTTATCTAACACGACGTAAACCTTATATTACGGATTCGCTGGAGGGGAAAAATTTTGAGCCCGCGGTCGCCTTGCAGTATTTTAAACCATTGAGTCAGTGGGGTCCTACTAAGGGTGGCTATGAGCCACAACAAGTGTTTAATGCTGACGAGACAAGTGTTTTCTGGAAGAGAATGCCAACATGAACTTGTATCAGTCAGCAAGAGAAAAGTGCACCAGGCTTCAAGACAGCAAAGGATTGCTTCACCTTGCTCCTTTGGGTAATGCATCAGGTGATTTCAAGTGTAAGCCCATGGTTATTTACCGCTGTAAGAATCCTCATGCTTTGAGGAAAGGGAATTTGTTTTTCCTTCGAAAACTAGTTTATTCAGGTATACAGAGATAGTTACATTGATCATCATAGCAGCATATGTGTAGAGAACCAGGATAACCCAAAGTTTATCCTAGAGAACCTAGGATAACCCAAAGTTTGGGTTATCCTAGGTTCTCTACACATATGCTGCTATGTATGATAATCTTTGTAACTGTATCTGTGTATACCTGAATAAACTTACTTACAGTTTGCAGGAAGAAAACACAACCATTCCCTCAAGCGCCGGTGCTAATGTTGTGGAACAGCTGGGAGACCACCCGCCTTCCCATGCTACCCCTCCCCAACAACACCCCACCATCCCAGCATTCGTATTCCATACGCGTCAGCCAGCTGTGTTTGTCAAGAATAAAAGAGTGAATTGTGTTTTGATCTTTAAATTACTATATCTTGTATCTGCCAAGCAATCATGTCACCCAGTAGGCATACCAGTGTTGCTCAAAGTGGCAAGAAAATGTTTAAGCATTTATTAAGTCTTAGAATTAACGAAGAAAAAGATATTAGACAAGACATAACCTGTGGCTGTAATGAAGTGTTACTTTGTACACATAAAAAGATGTAAACATAAGTTTGTGTGACTAACTTACTGACTGACTGGACTGACTTACTGAATGACTTGACTGACTGAATGACTTGACTGACTGACTTACTGAATGACTTGACTGACTGACTTACTGAATGACTTGACTGACTGACTTACTGAATGACTTGACTGACTGACTTACTGAATGACTCGACTGACTGACTTACTGAATGACTTGACTGACTGACTTACTGAATGACTTGACTGACTTACTTACTGAATGTCTTGACTGACTTACTGAATGTCTTGACTGACTTACTGAATGACTTGACTGACTTACTGAATGACTTGACTGACTTACTGAATGACTTGACTGACTTACTGAATGACTTGACTGACTTACTGAATGACTTGACTGACTTACTGAATGTCTTGACTGACTTACTGAATGTCTTGACTGACTTACTGAATGTCTTGACTGACTTACTGAATGTCTTGACTGACTTACTGAATGTCTTGACTGACTTACTGAATGACTTGACTGACTTAATGAATGACTTGACTGACTTAATGAATGACTTGACTGACTTAATGAATGACTTGACTGACTTAATGAATGACTTGACTGACTTACTGAATGTCTTGACTGACTTACTGAATGTCTTGACTGACTTACTGAATGTCTTGACTGACTTACTGAATGTCTTGACTGACTTAATGAATGACTTGACTGACTTAATGAATGACTTGACTGGATTAATGAATGACTTGACTGACTTAATGAATGACTTGACTGACTTAATGAATGACTTGACTGACTTAATGAATGACTTGACTGACTTAATGAATGACTTGACGACTTAATGAATGACTTGACTGACTTACTGAATGACTTTATTAAAGTTAGAGACACTCAGTACAACTATCGACTTCAGTTCCAGAATCTCTACTATCCACCTCAGCCCAGTAGGGCCACAGCATAACTCTCCACTCTCTTCACAATCATCCACAAACATCAGCACCCACAATTTAAGGTAAATACTATTATTTCTGTTACATTTGTAGTCTTAAGCAGTAAAACAACGTAATACATCACGATAATGAACTACAATTACATATTCTCTTTTATATTTGTAAGATCTGTTGGTCTAAAAAACTTGTTTGGCTTTTTGGGGACTCTCAGGACTGTAACCCTATTTTTCCCATAAGTTCTTTTAATTATCTAACACGATTTTACCTAACACGATGTTTTCAGGACTGTAACTACCGTGCTAAATGAGGGTCTACTGTATCCATATAATTTATTAATTCTTTGTTTTACTGCATTTATATATTTCTTAACATATCAGCCATCTCCCACCGAGTTAGAATGGCCCAATTACTGTCTTGCCAGAAGTGTGCTCACATCACAGTTCAGATGACCCTCCAACTGCAACATCTCCATCCCACCTTACGAGTATGGGTACTGTACTTCCCACCTCCAGGACTCTGGCTAACCATTTTTCCTGAATAAAGGAAAGCCCCGCATATACAGCACGCTCTTTTTGTGTTCTACATTTTCACTAGTTTTCAACTGAGCCATTGTTCATTATGTTCGGTGCTTTTACCACTTTTCCGCCATTTTCATACAACAGTTGCGTAAGGGAAGGGTAACCATATTTTAAGTACTGTGTATTTATTTTACTTTCTTTTTTATTTTTTTTTATGCCTATCTGTATTGAGCACTTAATATACAATAGTGTAAACACATTAACAGGCATTTTAGACACATTCAATAATGAAAAAACTGTTCTCTTCCACCCACCAGCGATTTTTCCTTACTGTACAGGGTCATGAACGGGGCCTGCCTATACCATAATACACGTAATTGTTACTTTGCTCACGGTCCAACAGTACATCAAATCATAAAAGCATTTGTCTCCTCTCACTCCAGTCTAACATGTACCACAAGCCTGCTGAAAGTCCAACCCTTCCTGGGATGACCCCCTACCCACCTAACCTTCCACCTCAGATTCATATACCCTTTTAGTTTTTTGTGCTCCATCCTCTCTAAATGCCCAAACCACCTCTACAACCTTTCCCCATCCCTTTGTACTATACATTTGGTAACCCCACACCATCCAATAATCTCCACACTCAAAATTCCCTGGATAATATTCATCAATCAATCAATATTTATTTCCACAAAGTTGGATGGCATCAAATCAGTCACATAAAAAGTCCCTTAGTTATGCAGAGCATTTTGGGCAAGCTTAAACCTAACTTACTTCTATAAGACGTATATGACATTCACAATACAATAGATTAAATGTATACGGGTCAAATGTATATGAAGCAGATAAAATCATAACACACAATGATCTCAAACATGACATTCCACTACCTTAAGCCTCCTTGCTGCAATGTTGAAAACCCATACTTCACACCCATATAAAAGTGCTGGATAGTACCACAATGGAGATAAAAATGGAATGTACCCATTTTTTCCTCCATAGATAAACTATTTTCTTACACAAATGTCTTAAGACACCACCTACTATTTTTTCCCCTGGCTATTTTATGGTTCACCTCATCTATTATTGGGCCATGTACCAACATGTCTGCTCCTAAATATCTGAATCACTTCCTCCATTCTCCCTTCTCCAATCTGATATTCAACCTATCATTGCCATGATTTTTGTTACTCTCATTGCCTTGCTCTTTTCTATAATTACTTTTAATTTCCTTCTTTTACATACCCTACCAAATTCTTCCACCAACCTTCGCAACATCTCTTCAGAATTTCCCAAAAGAACTTATCATTATCAAAGAGCAACTATGACAACTCCCACTTTGTATCAGATTCAATAGCCTTTAATACCACACCTTCCCCAAAACCCTAGCATTCACTTCCTTTACACATCCCTGTCTAAGGCCCATTTATACTGGGAAATGAAACTTCCCTTTCCATCTCTCTCTCTCTCTCTCTCTCTCTATCATAACATGAGCCTTACTATATTCATAAAAAACTTTATTGCTTTTACTAAGTTACTGCATATTCAACATCTGCCACATTGCTTCCCTATCCAGATTACTTATTTTTTTGTGCAGGTTCAGAGCTTTGGGCTACAAGCAGGGTCCAAAAAGTAAAAAGTGCCTTTTCAAAAAGACATTTTAAAGCAAAACAATGGTTTCAGCCAAAAAATAGTAATGCTGAAAACATGGAAATATTCTGCCCAAAAATCTTAAGTGAAATGTTCTGCCTAACACAATAACATTACATCATACAATACTGTTATACATACTTGTAGTACCGGGTAATATTCATCGAATATCGGTATGTGAAGACTTCATGAGGAAATGTGAAGTTTTTTTTTTTTCTGTGGTGCTAAGCACACAGCAAGTGGCAGTGGGTATGTTTAAATCAAAGTCAAATTTTGCTTCCCAGAATTACAAGGTGTTGATTCAATTCTGGGAATACATTTTTTTTTTGGTACATTCTAAGGAAAGTTCCTTGTTATGCATGGAATTTCAGGCAGAATAAAACTAGTGCAGTACTTGCAAACTACTGTACTTAATACTAGTACAAGTACAGTATTTGAATAAAGATTTTTTAGTACATCAGCTATTTCCACTGAGGCAGGGTGACCCAAAAAAGAAGAAACACTTTCATCATCACACTCCATCGCTGTCTTGCCAGAGGTGTGCCGATACTACAGTTACAAAATATTATATCATAATATTTAAAATATTATAAAACTGGGATGTCTGAATGTGCGTGGATGTAGTGCGGATGATAAGAAAGAGATGATTGCTGATGTTATGAATGAAAAGAAGTTGGATGTCCTGGCCCTAAGCAAAACAAAGCTGAAGGGGGTAGGAGAGTTTCAGTGGGGAGAAATAAATGGGATTAAGTCAGGAGTATCTGAGAGAGTTAGAGCTAAGGGGTAGCAATAATGTTGAAGGACCAGTTATGGAAGGAGAAGAGGGAATATAAATGTGTAAATTCAAGGATTATGTGGATTAAAATAAGGGTCGGATGCGAAAAGTGGGTTATAATAAGCGTGTATGCACCTGGAGAAGAGAGGAGTGTAGAGGAGAGAGAGAGATTTTGGGAGATGTTAAGCGAATGTATAGGAACCTTTGAACCAAGTGAGAGAGTAATTGTCGTAGGGGACCTAAATGCTAAAGTAGGAGAAACATGTAGAGAGGGTGTGGTAGGTAAGTTTGGGGTGCCAGGTGTAAATGAAAATGGGAGCCCTTTGATTGAACTTTGTATAGAAAGGGATTTAGTTATAGGTAATACATATTTTAAGAAAAAGAGGATAAATAAGTATACAAGATATGATGTAGGCCGTAATGACAGTAGTTTGTTGGACTATGTATTGGTAGATAAAAGACTGTTGAGTAGACTTCAGGATGTACATGTTTATAGAGGCCACAGATATATCAGATCACTTTTTAGTTGTAGCTAAAGTGGGAGTAAAGGTAGATGGGATACAAGGAAAATAGAAGCAGTAAGTAAGAGAGAGGTGAAGGTTTATAAACTAAAAGAGGAGGCAGTTAGGGTAAGATATAAACAACTATTGGAGGATAGATGGGCTAGTGAGAGTGTAGGCAATGAGGTCGAAGATGTATGGAGTAGGTTAAAGAATGTAGTGTTAGAGTGTTCAGCAGAAGTTTGTGGTTACAGGAAAGTGGGTGCGGGAGGGAAGAAGAGCGATTGGTGGAATGATGATGTAAAGAGAGTAGTAAGGGAAAAAAAGTTAGCATATGAGAGGTTTTTACAAAGTAGAAGTGATGCAAGGAGTGAAGAGTAAATGAAGAAAAAAGAGAGGTTAAGAGAGTGGTCAAGCAATGTAAAAAGAGCAAATGAGAGAATGGGTGAGATGTTATCAACAAATTTTATTGAAAATAAGAAAAAGTTTTGGAGTGAGATTAATAAGTTGAGGAAGCCTAGGGAACAAATGGATTTGACAGTTAAAAATAGGAGAGGAGAGTTATTAAATGGAGAGTTAGAGGTATCGGGAAGATGGAGGGAATATTTTGAGGAGTTGTTAAATGTTGATGAAGACAGGGAAGCTGTGATTTCGTGTATAGGGCAAGGAGGAATAACATCTTGTAGGAGTGCGGAAGAGCCAGTTGTGAGTGTGGGGAAAGTTCGTGAGGCAGTGGGTAGAATGAAAGGGGGTAAGGCAGCTGGGATTGATGGGATAAAGGTAGAAATGTTAAAAGCAGGCGGAGATATAGTTTTGGAGTGGTTGGTGCTATTATTTAATACATGTATGGAAGATGGTAAGGTACCTAGAGACTGGCAGAGAGCGTGTATTGTTCCTTTGTATAAAGGCAAAGGGGACAAAAGTGTGCAAAAATTATAGGGGAATAAGTCTGTTGAGTATACCAGGTAAAGTGTATGGTAGAGTTATTATTGATAGAATTAAGAGTAAGACGGAGAGCAGAATAGGAGATGAACAAGGTGGCTTTAGGAAAGGTAGGGGGATGTGTAGACCAAGTGTTTGCAGTAAAACATATAGGTGAACAGTATTTGGATAAGGGTAAAGAGGTTTTTGTGGCATTTGTGGATTTGGAAAAGGTGTATGATAGGGTGGATAGGGGGGCAATGTGGCAGATGTTGCAGGTGTATGGAATAGGAGGTAGGTTACTGAAAGCAGTGAGGAGCTTTTATGAGGATAGTGAGGCTCAGGTTAGTGTGTGTAGGAGAGAGGGAGATTATTTCCCGGTAAAAGTAGGCCTTAGACAGGGATGTGTGATGTCACCGTGGTTGTTCAATATATTTATAGATGGGGTTGTAAGAGAAGTGAATGCGAAGGTCTTGGCAAGAGGTGTGGGGATAAAAGACCAAGAATCAAATACAAAGTGGGAATTGTCACAGTTGCTTTTTGCTGATGACACTGTGCTTTTGGGAGATTCTGAAGAGAAGTTGCAGAGGTTGGTGGATGAATTTGGTAAGGTATGTAAAAGAAGAAAATTGAAAGTGAATATAGGAAAGAGTAAGGTGATGAGGATAACAAAAAGATTAGGTGACGAAAGATTGGATATCAGATTGGAGGGAGAGAGTATGGAGGAGGTGAATGTATTCAGATATTTGGGAGTGGACATGTCAGCAGATGGGTCTATGAAGGATGAGGTGAATCATAGAATTGATGAGGGTAAAAGGGTGAGTGGTGCACTTCGGAGTCTGTGGAGACAAAGAACTTTGTCCATGGAAGTTAAGAGGGGAATGTATGAGAGTATAGTTATACCAACACTCTTATATGGGTGTGAAGCATGGGTGATGAATGTCGCAATGAGGAGAAGGCTGGAGGCAGTGGAGATGTCATGTCTGAGGTCATTGTGTGGTGTGAATATAATGCAGAGAATTCAGAGTTTGAAAATTAGGAGGAGGGCTGAGGAGGGGTTGTTGAGGTGGTTCGGACATGTAGAGAGAATGGAACGAAACAGAATGACCTCGAGAGTGTATAAATCTGTAATGGAGGGAAGGCGGGGTAGGGGTCGGCCTAGGAAAGGTTGGAGGGAGGGGGTAAAAGAGGTTTTGTGTGTGAGGGGCTTGGATTTCCAGCAAGCATGCGTGTGCGTATTTGATAGGAGTGAATGGAGACAAATGGTTTTTAATACTTGACATGCTGTTGGAGTGTGAGTAAAGTAACATTTATGAAGGGATTCAGGGAAACCGGCAGGCTGGACTTGAGTCCTGGAGATGGGAAGTACAGTGTCTGCACTCTGAAGGAGGGGTGTTAATGTATGCAGTTTTATAACTGTAGTGTAAAGCACCCCTCTGGCAAGACAGTGATGGAGTGAATGATGATGAAAGTTTTTCTTTTTCGGGTCACCATGCCTTGGTGGGAATTGGCCGATGTGTTAATAAAAAAATAATAAAAAAAAAATATTTAAAATTTGTGTAACAATTCAATATGAATTTTTTTTTTATACATAATAAAGTGGATGAGATTAAAATGGGGAGGTAACAATTTAATAAGGAACAACGAATACAGAAAATGTTTAGAGTCATTACATATTAAAATTTTGACGATGTTTTTGATGATACTGGGAGATACGAAGTCTTTTGATCCTACATGTAGGTTGTTCCAAAACTGGGGCCCTTTGATTTGCATGAAGTGTCTACTTAAGTTGAGTCACATATGTAGAACATCAGAGATTTATTTCTAGTGTTATACCTATGTGATTTGTTGCAGCTCTCCAGGAACTGGTTTAGCTCAGAGTTAATACTATACTGAGTATTTATACAGTGGACCCCCAGATTACGATGGCGTCGGATTACGCTAAATTCGGAAAACGATACATTTTTCCGTAAAAATAATGGTTCGGTAAACGATGATCCACTCGGAAAACACTATTCGTCTTGGATGCATACACATGCCCTGGGACGGCACAACGCTCCATCTAGAGTCAGTGTGCCGTTGTTTACCAGCGAGTGAGCGCCACCCCTGCATTCATACCATACATTTTGTCATTATTCCATTGTTTTTAGTGCTTGCAACTGCTAAATAAGCTACCATGGGTCCAAAGAAAGCTCCTAGTGCCAGCCCTGTGGTAAGGAAAGTGAGAAATACGGTAGAAGTGAAGAAGATAATAGCAAAATATGAAAGTGGAGTGCGTATAGCTGAGTTGGCCAGGCTGTATGGCAAGCCTATTCAACCATCGCTACCATTGTGGCCAAGGGAAATAAAATCAAGGAAGCTGTTGTTGCGAAAGGTGCAAATATGATCACAAAACAGAGATCGCAAGTACTGGAAGATGTTGAGACTTTGTTGTTGGTGTGGATCAACGAGAAACAATTAGCAGTAGATAGTGTTACGCAGGCGATAATATCTGAAAAAGCAAGGCAGTTGCATGATGATCTCGTCAAGAAAATGCCTGCAACGAGTGCTGAAGTGAACGAATTTAAAGCCAGCAAAGGCTGGTTTGACAGATTTAAGAAGCGTAGTGGCATACACAGTGTGATAAGGCATGGTGAGGCAGCCAATTGTGACAAAAGTGCGGCTGAAAAATATGTTCAGGAATTCAAGGGAAACATAGAGGCTGAACAATTCAAACCCCAACAAGTGTTCAATTGTGACAAAACAGGCCTGTTTTGGAAGAAAATGCCAAACAGGACCTTCATTACACAGGAGGAAAAGGCACTGCCAGGACACAAGCCTATGAAAGACAGGCTAACTCTTATGTTGTGTGCTAATGCTAGCGGGGATTTTAAAGTGAAGCCTTTATTGGTGTATCACTCTGAAAATCCCCGAGCGTTTAAGAGATGCAGTGTCGTCAAGGCTAATTTGTGTGTGATGTGGAAGTCTAACAATAAGGCATGGGTCACTAGGGAAATTTTCTTTGATTGGTTCCATGAAGTGTTTGGCCCCAGTGTGAAGAAATATCTCGAGGAAAATAATTTGCCACTTAAGTGCCTCCTGATAATGGACAATGCTCCTTGTCATCCTCCAGACTTGGAAGAGCAAATTGTGCAGGACTTTAAGTTCATCAAAGTGAAGTTCTTGCCCTCTAATACCACTCCTCTCCTCCAGCCCATGGACCAGCAGGTCATTTCAAACTTTAAAAAACTCTACACCAAAGCAATGTTACAAAAGTGCTTTGAAGTGACCACAGACATTAATTTGACCCTAAAAGAGTTTTGGAAAGATCCTTTCAATATCCTGCATTGTGTAAACCTTATAGGTAAGGCTTGGGAGGGAGTGACTACCAGGACTTTGAACTCTGCCTGGAGAAAATTGTGGCCAGACTGTGTCCAAGAGAGGGATTTTGAAGGTTTTGGGGATGAGCCTCAGAACCCTGAGCCTAAGCCTGTTGTGGAAGACATTGTGGCACTGGGCAAGTCCATGGGGTTGGATGTTAGTACTGAGGATGTGGAACAGATGGTGGAGGAGGACAATGAAGAGATAACCACTGAAGATCTGCAAGAGCTTCAACAGCAACAGCAACAACAGACCACAGTTCAGGAAAATGGTTCAGAGGAGGAGGAGGAACAGAGATGGAGGAAGGTGCCATCTTCAATGATTAAGGAGATTTGTGGAATGTGGAGCAGGGTGCCAGGCTTTATGGATGAATTTCACCCTAACAAAGCTGTTGCAGGCCGTGCTGGCAACATGTACAATGACAATGTGGTGTCCCATTTCAGGGATGTTTTAAAGAAACGCCAGACACAGAGCTCCCTGGACAGATTTTTGGTTAGAGGATTCTCCAGTGACTCTCAACCTGGTCCTAGTGGCATTAAAAGAAAAAGGCCAGTAACCCCAGAAAAGAACTTGGTACCTGCAGTGTTAATGGAAGGGGATTCCCCTTCCAAACACTAGCATACTACTCCTTCCTCCCCCCCTCCTCCCATCTTCCACACATCAACAACTCTTCAATAAAGGTAAGTGTGAAGTTAATACACTGTTGTATGTATTAGTTGTAATTTATATATACATGTACTGTGTAAGTTAATGTGTAAAAAATATTTATTTTAATACTTTTGGGTGTCTGGAACGGATTAATTTTATTTCCATTATTTCTTATGGGGAAAATATTCGGATTACATTATTTTCGGTTTACGATAAGCCCTCTGGAATGAATTAATATCGTAATCCGGGGGTCCACTGTACATGTAATATGCACAGTGGTGTGTAGATACTTTGTACATTTAGAAGGTTTGTTGCTTTGAAGAGTCTTACCTTACCATACAATGTACCAATAAGATCCACTTTCTTAAATTGTACAGTGGACCCCCGGTTATCGGCCATAATTTGTTCCAGAATGCTGTTCGAGTGCCGTTACTGAACGAATTTATTCCCATAAGGAATAATGTAAATTAGATTAGTCCGTTTAGACCCCTAAAAATATACTTACAAAAGCACTTACAAAAATACACTTACATAATAAACGCTACTCATCAATCCTTACCAGCCTGATAAGAAGGTCAAAAAAATTGTATTATGAGAACAGACTCCAGAACATAAAAGGTGATATGAAAAAGACCTGGAAGACCCTATCTGCAATTCTAGGAAATAAAAAGATATCGAAAAACAACACCATCAAATTATCAAAAACAGATGAACCCCTACTCTCACCTACTGAGACAGCAAACAGACTTAATGTTTTCTTCTCCACCATAGGAAAGAATC
>WNWK01017167.1:20000-43039 GCA_009830355.1 Cherax destructor | reverse complement strand
CCTGTTGGACTGCCCTCTCTATCAACGAGCACGCAGAATTTACCTCCAACGACGTCTTCGCTCTGCGGCCCTTTCTTTACCTTCCTTTCTTGCAGATGGACCCTCCTTTAATCCTGACTCTCTCATTGACTTTTTGACAGAAACTGACTTACTACACAAACTCTGAAGATTATACCTCTAGCACCTCCCTCAGTCCCTTCTACCTCGATCTCTTGCTACCCTCCACCCCTGCACTATCCACCGTCATCTTGCACTCCATACCCTACTAATCGTCCATCTCCCTCTTACAACCCACTCTCCCTGCATCCTACAATAACCTGCAGCGCTGTATAACCCCTGTGGTTTAGTGCTTCTATTTGATTATAATAATAATAATCAACTTCAATAACGAAAGCTGGGAAGATAGCCTAAGCAACATGGACCCAAACCTATGTCTAGAACAAATTAACTCTGTGGCACTCGAGGTACGCTTAAGGCATATTCCTTTAAGGAAAATGAAGAGATGTAAATTAGAAAGAGAAAGACGCTCCCTATACAGGCAAAGGCAAAGAATAACAGAGCAGCTAAAAGAGGCCAATATATCTGTAATATGTAGGGAGGCACTGGTCAGAGAAATAGCAAATATCGAACTAAAGCTAAAGGAATCTTACATGAGTCAAGAAATGCAGGAAGAACTAAAAGCCATAAATGAAAATGAAAGAAACCCAAAATATTTCTTTTATTATGCCAAATCAAAGTTGAGAACATCATCTAGTGTTGGGCCCCTACTTAGACAAGATGGGTCCTACACAGATGACAGCAAGAAAATGAATGAGCTACTCAAGTCCCAAAATGACTCGATTTTTAGTGAGACACTAACCAGACTGAGAGTCGAAAACCTAAATGAATTTTTTATGAGAGGGACACAGAATTTGGTAGACTCAAACCTATCTGATATTATCCTGATGCCAAATGACTTCGAAAAGGTGATAAATGACATGCCCATGCACTCTCTCCCAGGCCCAGACTCATGGAACTCTGTGTTCATCAAGAACTGCAAGAAGCCACAATCATGTGTTTTAACATCCTATGGAGAGGAAGCATGGAGACGGGTTGTCCCACAGCTACTAAAAACAACAGACATAGCCCCACTCCACAAAGGGAGCAGTAAAGCAATAGCAAAGAACTACAGACTGACAGTGTTAACATCCCATATCATAAAAATCTTTGAAAGGGTTCTAAGAAACAAGATCGCCACCCATCTAGATACCCATCAGTTACACAAACCAGGGCAACATGGGTTTAGAGCAGGTCGCTCCTGCCTGTCCCAACTACTGGACCACTATGACAAAGTCCTGGATGCTCTAGAAGACTAACAAAATGCATATGTAGTATACACAGACTTTGCAAAAGCCTTTGACAGCAATAAAGGAATGGAACAGACTGCCTGCACATGTCAAAGCCAGTCACAGCATGAGCCAGTTCAAGAAGAGAGCCAAGAAGTACCTAATGAATGTAGCGACAGAAAGGGAGTAGAATGATTTTTTATTTTTTTAGTTACCACACATGTATATGTAAATAACTCTTTTTACCTTATTCCTAGTATACATATATCCTTTATAATATAATGACATATATATCCTACAATGTAAAAATTAAGGTATAAAAAGGACCCCAATGGAAATAAGTCACTCTGTCTGACTTTTTTGGGTTATCCTAGGTTCTCTACACATATGCTGCTATGTATGATAATGTATGTAAATGTATTTGTATATACCTGAATAAACTTACTTACTTACTTACTTACTTACTTACTATTCCAGGTGTAATAGAACACAAAATGCATGACAAAGGAATAACAGGAAAAGTTTGTATCATTTTTTTATTAACACATCGGCTGATTCCCACCAAGGCAAGGTTGCCTGAAAAAGAAAAACTTTCATCATTCACTCCATCACTGTCTTGCCAGAGGGGTGTTTTACACTACAGTTATAAAACTGCAATATTAACACACCTCCTTCAGAGTGCAGACACTGTACTTCCCATCTCCAGGACTCAAGTCCGGCCTGCCGGTTTCCCTGAATCCCTTTGTACATGTTACTTTGCTCACACTCCAACAGCACGTCAAGTATTAAAAACCATTTATCTTCATTCACTCCTATCAAATACACTCACGCATGCTTGCTGGAAATCCAAGCCCCTCGCACACAAAACCTCTTTTACCCCCTCCCTCCAACCTTTCCTAGGCCGACCCCTACCCCGCCTTCCCTCCACTACAGATTTATACTCTCTCGAAGTCATTCTGTTTCGTTCCATTCTCTCTACATGTCCAAACCACCTCAACAACCCCTCCTCAGCCCTCTGGATAATTGTTTTGGTAATACCGCACCTCCTCCTAATTTCCAAAACTCTGAATTCTCTGCATTATATTCACACCACACATTGACCTCAGACATGACATCTCCACTGCCTCCAGCCTTCTCCTCGTTGCAACATTCATCACCCATGCTTCACACCCATATAAGAGTGTTGGTATAACTATACTCTCATACATTCCCCTCTTTACTTCCATGGACACAGTTCTTTGTCTCCACAGACTCCTTAGTGCACCACTTACCCTTTTCCCCTTATCAATTCTATGATTCACCTCATCCTTCATATACCCATCTGCTGACATGTCCACTCCCAAATATCTGAATACATTCACCTACTCCATACTCTCTCTCTCCAATCTGATATCCAATCTTTCGTCACCTAATCTTTTTGTTATCCTCATCACCTTACTCTTTCCTATATTCACTTTCAATTTTCTTCTTTTACATACCCTACCAAATTCATCCACCAACCTCTGCAACTTCTCTTCAGAATCTCCCAAAAGCACAGTGCCATCAGCAAAAAGCAACTGTGACAACTCCCACTTTGTATTTGATTCTTTGTCTTTTAACCCCACACCTCTTGCCAAGACCCTCGCATTCACTTCTCTTACAACCCCATCTATAAATATATTGAACAACCACGGTGACATCACATATCCTTGTTTAAGGCCTACTTTTACTGTGAAATAATCTCCCTCTCTCCTAGACACTCTAACCTGAGCCTCACTATCCTCATAAAAGCTCTTTACTGCTTTCAGTAACCTACCTCCTATTCCATACACCTGCAACATCTGCCACATTGCCCCCCTATCCACCTTATCATATGCCTTTTTAAAATCCATAAATGCCTCAAAAACCTCTTTACCCTTATCTAAATACTGTTCACCTATATGTTTCACTGTAAACACTTGGTCTACACACCCCCTACCTTTCCTAAAGCCCCCTTGTTCATCTGCTTTCCTGCTCTCCATTTTACTCTTAATTCTTTCAATAATAACTCTAACATACACTTTACCTGGTATACTCAACAGACTTATTCCCCTATAATTTTTGCACTCTCTTTTGTCCTCTTTGCCTTTATACAAAGAAACAATACATGCTCTCTGCCAGTCCCTAAGTACCTTACCCTCTTCCATACATTTATTAAATAATAGCACCGACCACTCCAAAACTATATCTCTGCCTGCTTTTAACATTTCTATCTATATCCCATCAATCCCAGCTGCCTTACCCACTTTCATTCTACCCACTGCCTCACGAACTTCCCCCACACTCACAACTGACTCTTCCACACTCCTACAAGATGTTATTCCTCCTTGCCCTATACACGAAATCACAGCTTTCCTGTCTTCATCAACATTTAACAACTCCTCAAAATACAGTGGTACCTTGGTTAACAATATTTTTTCGTTCCAGAATGCTGTTCAAGTGCCATTACCAAACGAATTTATCCCCATAAGGAATAATGTAAAATAGACTAGTCCTTTTAGACCCCCAAAAATACACTTACAAAAGCATTTAAAAAAATAAACTTACATAAAAGGGCGAGTTTGGGGACCATCGTTAACCGAGGTACCACTGTATTCCCTCCATCTTCCCGATACCTTTAACTCTCCATTTAATAACTCTACTCTCCTATTTTTAACTGTCAAATCCATTTGTTCCCTAGGCTTCCTTAACTTATTAATCTCACTCCAAAACTTTTTCTTATTTTCAACAAAATTTGTTGATAACATCTCACCCACTCTCTCATTTGCTCTCTTTTTACATTGCTTCACCACTCTCTTCACCTCTCTTTTTCTCTCCATATACTCTTCCCTCCTTGCATCACTTCTACTTTGTAACAACCTCTCGTATGCTAACTTTTTCTCCCTTACTACTCTCTTTACATCATTCCACCAATCGCTCTTCTTCCCTCCCGCACCCTCTTTCCTGTAACTACAAACATCTGCTGAACACTCTAACACTACATTCTTTAACCTACCCCATACATCTTCGACCCTATTGCCTATACTCTCACTAGCCCATCTATCCTCCAATAGTTGTTTATATCTTACCCTAACTGCCTCCTCTTTTAGTTTATAAACCTTCACCTCTCTCTTACTTACTGCTTCTATTTTCCTTGTATCCCATCTACCTTTTACTCCCACTTTAGATACAACTAAAAAGTGATCTGATATATCTGTGGCCCCTCCTAAACATGTACATCCTGAAGTCTACTCAACAGTCTTTTATCTACCAATACGTAGTCCAACAAACTTCTGTCATTACGCCCTACATCATATCTTGTATACTTATTTATCCTCTTTTTCTTAAAAAATGTATTACCTATAACTACACCCCTTTCTATGCAAAGTTCAATCAAAGGGCTCCCATTATCATTTACACCTGGCACCCCAAACTTACCTACTTTAGCATTTAGGTCCCCTACCACAATTACTCTCTCACTTGGTTCAAAAGTTCCTATACATTCGCTTAACATCTCCTAAAATCTCTCTCTCTCTCTCCTCTACACTCCTCTCTTCTCCACACTCCTCTCTTCTCCAGGTGTATACACGCTTATTATGACCCACTTTTCGCATCCGACCCTTATTTTAATCCACATAATCCTTGAATTTACACATTTATATTCAATCTTCTCCTTCCATAACTGGTCCTCCAACATTATTGCTACCCCTTCCTTAGCTCTAACTCTCTCAGATACTTCTGACTTAATCCCATTTATTTCTCCCCACTGAAACTCGCCTACCCCCTTCAGCTTTGTTTCGCTTAGGGCCAGGACATCCAACTTCTTTTCATAACATCAGCAATCATCTCTTTCTTATTATCCGCACTACATCCACGCACATTTAAACATCCCAGTTTTATAAAGTTTTTCTTCTTCTCTTTTTTAGCAAATGTGTACAGGAGAAGGGGTTACTAACCCATTGCTCCCGGCATTTTAGTCGCCTTATACAACACGCATGGCTTACGGAGGAAGGATTCTTTTCCACTTCCCCATGTACAATAGAGGAAATAAAGAAGAACAAGAGCTATTAAGAAAAAGAAGATGTGTATGTATATATATGCATGTGCATGCCTGTGTAGTATGACCTACATGTAAGTAGAAGTAGCTAGATATACCTGTTATCCAGCGTGTTTATGAGACATAAAAAGACACCAGCAATCCTACCATCATGTAAAACAGTTTCAGGTTTCTGTTTCACAGTCACCTGGCAGGACTGTAGTACCTCCCTGGGTGGTTGCTGTCTACCAACCTACTACCTGTATATGGATCTATAATTTCATAAATAGACCACAAAGAGTAGTAGTAAATAGAGTAAAGTCTTAGGCGGCTATGGCGAAAAGCTCCATTCCACAAGGCACAGTGCTTGCTTTAATCTTGTTCCTCATCCTCATATCTGACATCGACAGGGATGTAAGCCACAGCACCGTGTCTTCCTTTGCAGATGACACCCGAATTTGCATGACAGTGTCCTCCATTGAAAACACTGCAAGACTCCAGGCACACATCAACCAAATCTTTAAATGGGCCGCAGAAAACAATATGAAGTTCAATGATGAGAAATTTTAAATACTCCGACATGGAAAACGTGAGGAAATTAAAACTATATCGAAGTAAAAAATAAATTCCAACCACACAATAGAACAAAAAATTATTGTCAAAAACTTAGGAGTGATAATGTCAGAGGATCTCACCTTCAAAGACCACAACACTGTATCAATTGCAACTGCTAGAAAAATGACAGGATGGATAATGAAAACCTTCAAAACTAGGGGTGCTAAGCCCATGATGACACTCTTCAGGTCGCTTGTTATATCTATCCTGGAATATTGCTGCACACTAACAGAACCTTTCAAGGCAGGTGAAATTGCTAACCTAGAAAATGTACAGAGAACCTTCACGGCATGCATAACTGCGATTAAAACCCCTCAATTACTGGGAACGCTTGAAGTTCCTCAACCTGTACTCCCTAGAACGCAGGCAGGAGAGATACATGATTATATACACTTGGAAAATCCTAGAGGGATTAGTACCAAACTTGCACACGAAAATCACTCCCTATGAAAGCAAGACTCTGCAGACGATGCAACATCCCCCTAATGAAAAGCAGGGGTGCCACTAGCACAATAAGAGACAACAGAATAAGTGTGAGGGGCCCAAGACTGTTCAACTGCCTCCCAGCATATATAAGGGAGATTACCAATACACCCCTGGCTGTTTTCAAGAAGGCGCTGGACAGGCACCTAAAGTCAGTACCTGACCAGCCGGGCTGTGATTCGTACGTTGGGTTGCATGTGGCCAACAGTAACAGCCTGGTTGATCTGGCCCTGATCCACCATGAGGCCTGGTCTCAGACTGGGCTGTGGGGGCATTGACCCCTGAAACCCTCTCCAGGTATACTCCAGGTGTCTACAAGTGGGAACTTGAAAAGTCCCTCAAGTCAGTTCCTGATCAGCCGTGCTGTGGTGCACATGTTGGTTTGTGCACAGTTGGCATTAACAGCATGGTTGCAATATTATTATTGGTTGTAAATGGTTTTGGTGATACAGTGGTCCCTCGGTTTTCGTGCATCTCCAAACTCGAACATTTATGTAAGTGTATTTTCGTAAGTGCTGTTGCAAGTGTATTTTTGGGGGTCTGAAATAGACTAACCTACATGACATTATTTCTTAAGGAAGTAAATATACCTTAATGTATATGAATTTACATACATGATAACCCAAGAGATCCTAAGCTCGGGTAATGAGTCTGACAAAACTCTCTAACAAAAGAAATTAACGACAGCAACTATAAACCTTTCTATAGAACTCCAAGTCTTTAAACTCAATGCTAATATAATGTCCTAAGCCTTAGCAGACTAGTGACCAATATGATGACCTATGTCTTACAGTGAAAGAATGTCTACAAGACACAATTCTTGCGAGACAACCCAAAATAACAAGAGTCGTGGAAGACTCTGTTCTTTGAAGAACTTTGAGACTTTTATGAGACCACTCAAGAAGAGAGATGTGTTTGCTCTGCTCATGGAGAAGACCCGGGCCGGACATACCGGCGAACCTACAAGAAAGAAGAAGAAGATGCTCAAGGCTGAACCAGACTGCCGGAGCACAGCTGTCCAACCTAACGTCAGGTCTGGTGACTTGACTTGGCCAGTAGTGAGTGAGACCGCTAGACTCAGTCCCCGGACCCATTATGTACCTCTGTAATCTTTTGATTACCGCCCACAGGATGGGTATGGGGTGCATAATAAAGATATTAAACTAACTAAATTCTTTTAGATGATTTAATTGTTAAGGGAAACCAAGAATTGAAATTCAAATAACTGCTCTTATGTACGCTATTATTCTTCACATCATGACAGAGTTAAACTTCCTATATTCTCATCTATGTATTTGTAATAATAATAATAATAATAATAATAATAATAATAATAATAATAATAATAATAATAATAATATATTTATTTCTACAAGTACATGTACAAGGAATACAGGCCTAGCTGACATCAATGACACATCACTATAACTGGAGAAGGTTTCGGGGGTCAACGCCCCCGCGGCTCGGTCTGAGACCAGGCCTCATGGTGGATCAGGGTCTGATCAACCAGGCTGTTACTGCTGGCCGCACGCAAACTGACGTACGAACCACAGTCCGGCTGGTCAGGTACTGACTTTAGGTGCCTGTCCAGTGCCTTCTTGAAGACAGCCAGGGATCTATTGGTAAATCCCCTTATGTATGCTGGGAGGCAGTTGAGCAGTCTTCGACCCCTGACACTTATTGTGTTGTCTCTCAGTGTACTCGTGGCGCCTCTGCTTTCATTGGGGGAATGTTGCATCTCCTGCAGAGTCCTTTGCTTTCATAGGGAGTGATTTTCATATGCAAGTTTGGTACTAATCCCTCTAGAATTTTCCAAGTGTATATTATCATGTATCTTTCTCGCCTACGTTCCAGGGAATATAAATCAAGGGACTTCAATCGTTCCCAGTAATTCAGGTGCCTTATCACACTTGTGTGTGCTGTGAAAGTTCTTTGTACACTCTCCAGGTCAACAATTTCGCCTGCCTTGAAGGGGGCAGTTAGTGTACAGCAGTATTCCAGCCTAGAGAACAAGTGATTTGAAGAGAATCATGGGCTTGGCATCCTTAGTTTTGAAGGTTCTCATTATCCATCCTATCATTTTCCTACCAGATGCGGTAGATACATTGTTGTGGTCTTTGAAGGCGAGATCCTCTGACATTATCACTCCCAGGTCCTTCACATTACTTCTTCACTCTATTGTATGGTTAGAATTTGTCATATATGCTGATACAGTTTTAATATCCACAAGTTTTCCATATCTGAGTAGTTGAAATTTCTCTTCATTGAACTTCATATTGTTTTTAGTGGCTCATTTGAAGATTTGGTTATGTCCGCTTTGAGTCTTGCGGTGTCTTCAATGGAGGTCACTTGTCACGGCAATTCAGGTGTCATACGCAATGGAAGAGACGGCTTACATCTCTGTCTATGTCAGATATGAGGATGAGGAATAGAATGGGAGCGAGTACTGTGCCTTGTGGAACAGAGCTTTTCATCGTAGCTGCCTCAGACTTTACTCTGTTCACTATTACTCTTTGTGTTCTATTTGTCAGGAAGTTATAGATCCGTCTACCAACTTTTCCTGTTATTCCTTTATCACGCATTTTGTGCGCTATTACACAATGGTCACACTTGTCAAAAGCTTTTGCAAAGTCTGTGTATACTACATCTGTATTTTGTTTATCCTCTACAGCATCCACGACCTTTTCGTAGTGGTCCAGTAGCTGGGAAAGGCAGGAGCAACCTGCTCTAAATCCGTGTTACCCTGGGTTGTGTAATTGATGGGTACTTGGGTGGTTGGCGATCTTGCTTCTTAGAACCCTTTCAAAGATTTTTATGATATGGTATGTTAGTGCTATCGGTCTGTAGTTCTTTGCAATTGCTTTACTGTCACCTTTGTAGAGTGGGGCTATGTCTATTGTTTTTAGTGAGTGTGGGATGACCCCTGTGTCCATGATCCTTCTCATAGAATGCTGAAGGCACGACACAGGGGCTTCTTGCAGTTCTTAATGGACACGGAGTTCCACGAGTCTGGGCCTGGGGCAGAGTGCATGGACATGTAATTTAGTGCCTTTTCAAACTCTTGTGGTGTTAGGATAATATCCAAGATTTCTGAGATGGCCAAATTTTGGGTCTCGTTCATAAAGAATTAATTTGGATTGTCGACCCTTAGTCTGGGCAGCGGCTCGCTGAACAGTGAGTCATATTGGGACTTTAGTATCTCACTCATTTCTTGGCTGTCATCTGTGTATGTCCCATCCCACCTAAGCAGGGGCCCAATACTGGTTGTTGTTTTTACCTTAGATTTGGCATACGAGAAGAAGTATTTTGTTTTGTTTTTTTCAATTTCCTTTTTGGCTTTCAGTTCTTCCTGCGATTCTTGTCTCCTGTAGGATTCCTTCAGCTCAAGTTCGATATTTGCAATTTCACTGACCAGTGCCTCCCTTCATATTTCAGATATATTGGCCCCTCTCAGCAACTCTGTGACTCTTCACCTTCGTCTGTATAGGGAGCGTCTCTCTCTTTCTAGTTTACATCTTCTCTTTCTTTTAATTAATGGAATGTGCCTTGAGCAGATCTCAAGAACAGCAAAGGTTCAGATCCGTGTTGTTTAGGATACAGGATAGAGAGAGAACCACTCATAAATGTGAGTATGTATTAATGTTGATATTTAAATGCACAGATGTAATATTAATATTTTACAAGGTATCGACTTTTTTTAACCAATACCGTATAAGAGCCGATACCAGTACCGAGACCAGCCTTCACTATATAATATTGAATGGTCAGTAGAGTTACTTTGTTTCTAGTTTTATTTTACTTTATTTTTATTCTTAATTCTTTTCTTTTTTCTTTTACTTATGTTAATTTGATGTTTAGCTCTTATTCTTATAGTTGATTTTCTTTGATTTTATATAGTGTCTGATGATGGAGTGAGTTAACTCCGAAACTAGTCGTCAAGTAGCAGTGATGTTTTTGTATATATATATGCATATATACATATACACTTACACTTATATTCAGATATTAGGATATTTAGGAGTGGACATGTCAGCAGATGAGTCTATGAAAGATGAGATGAATCACAGAATTGATGAGGGGAAAAAAGATGAATGGTGCACTGAGGAGTATGTGGTGAGAAGGAACTTTGTCCATGGAAGCAAAGAGGGAATGTATGAGAGCATAGTTATACCAACGCTCTTGTATGGGTGTGAAGCATGGGTTGTGAATGTTGCAACAAGGAGAAGGCTGGAGGCAGTGGAGATGTCATGTCTGAGGGCAATGTGTGGTGTGAATACAATGCAGAGAATTCATAGTTGGGAAATTAGGAGGAGGTGCAGGATTACTAAAACTATTATCCAGAGGGCTGAGGAGGGGTTGTTGAGATGGTTTGGACATGTAGAGAGGATGAAACAAAATAGAATGACTTCGAGAATGTATAAATCTGTAGTGGAGGGAAGGCTGGGTTGGGGTCGGCCTAGGAAAGGTTGGAGGGAGGGGGTAAAGGAGGTTTTGTTGAGAGGGGCTTGAACTTCCAACAAGCATGCGTGAGCGTGTTAGATAGGAGCGAATGGAGGCAAATGGTTTTTAGGACTTGACATGCTGTTGAAGTGTGAGCAAGGTAACATTTAAAAAGGGATTCAGGGAAACTGGCAGGCCAGACTTGAGTCCTGGAGATGGGAAGTACAGTGTCTGCACTCCGAAGGAGAGGTGTTAATGTTGCAGTTTCATAACTATAGTGTAAGCGCGTCTCTGGCAAGACAGTGATGGAGTAAATGATGGTGAAAGTTTTTCTTTTTCGGGCCACTCTGCCTTGGTGGGAGACGGCCGGTGAATTAATAAAAAAATGAATACGCATATACACATACATTTATACACATATATACATACATTTATACACATATATACATATACATACATATACACATATACAAACACATACACATACACATACAAACACATACACATTCATACAAACACATACACATATACAAACACATACACATATACATACAAACATACCATTTTGTTCTAGGCACATGTCGATTAGACACTAGGCCTGTTTCATGTGTGCATGCATGTATGTACTCATCTATTTGTGGTTGCAGGGGTCGAGACATAGCTCCTGGCCCCGCCTCTTCACTTATCGCTACTAGGTCTTCTCTCTCCCTGCTCCATGAGCTTTATCATACCTCGTCTTAAAACTATGTATAGTTCCTGCCTCCACTACATCACCTGCCAGACTATTCCACTTCCTGAAAACTCTATGACTAAAGAAATACTTCCTAACATCCCTTTGACTCTATATGAGTCTTCAACTTCCAATTGTGACCCCTTATTTATGTGCCCCATTGCTGGAACATCCTGTCTCTGTCCACCTTGTCAGGTCCTCGCAGTATTTTGTATGTCGTTATCATGTCTCCCCTAACTCTCCTGTCCTCCAGTGTCGTCAGGCCGATTCCCCTTAGCTCTGGAACTAGCCTTCTTGCAAACCTTTTCACTTTCTCTAATTTCTTGACGTGCTTGACCAGGCATGGGTTCCAAACTGGTGCTGCATACTCCAGTATGTGCCTGACGTACACGGTGTACAGTGTCTTGAACGATTCCTTACTGTGGTATCAGAACGCTATTCTCAGGTTTGCCAGGCGCCCATATGCTGCAGCAATTATCTGGTTGTGCACTTCAGGAGATGTGCTCAGTATTATACTCACCCCAAGATCCTTTTCATTGAGTGAGGTTTGAAGTCTTCTTTGCCCTTCCCTGATCTTCATAACTTTGCATTTGGCAGGGTTAAATTCGCGGAGGCAATTGCTGGACCAGGCTTCCAGCCTGTCTAGGTTTCTTTGTACTACTGCCTGGTCCTCATCTGATTTAATTATCCTCATTAACTTCAAATCATCTGCAAACAGAGACACTTCTGAGTCTATCCATTTTGTCATGTCATTCACATATACCAAAAATAGCACTGGTCCTAGGACTGACCTCTGTGGAACCCCGCTCGTCACAGGCGCCCACTGTGATACCTTGTCACGTACCATGACCCGTTGTTGCCTCCCTGTCAGGTATTCTCTGATCCACTGCAGTGCCCTTCCTCTTATACATGCGTGATCCTCTAGCTTTTGCACTAATCTCTTGTGAGGAACTGTGTTGAAGGCCTTCTTGCAGTCCAAGAAAATGAAATCTACCCACCCCACTCTCTCTCGTGTCTTACTTTCGTTACCTTGTCATAAAACTTCAGTATATTTGTGACACAGGATTTGCCTTCCATGAATCTTTGCTGGTTGTCATTTATAAGCTTGTTCCATTCTAGGTGTTCCACCACTCTCCTCCTGATAATCTTCATGACTTTGAATACTATACATGTCAGTGACACTGGTCTATAGTTTAGTGCCTCGTTTCTGTCTCCTTTCTTAAAAATGGGGACTACATTTGCCATCTTCCATACCTCAGGTAGTTGCCCAGTTTCAATGGATGTGTTGAAATTTGTGGTTAGTGGCACACACAACATCTTTGCTCCCTCTGTAAGGACCCACGGAGAGATGTCCCACCGCCTTTGAGGTATCAAGGTCACTTAGCAGCTTCACCTCTTCCTCGATTTTGTGTATTTCATCCAAGACTTGCTAGTATATCCCTTGTTGGTGTACCCCTCCGTTCTGACCTCCTAGAGTCCTTTTTGTCTCCACTGTAAATACTTCCTTAAATCTCATGTTGAGCTCCTCACATACTTCTTGGTCGTTTCTTGTGATCTCCCCACCTTCTTTCCTCAGCCTGATTACCTGGTCCTTGACTGATGTCTTCCTCCTGATGTGGCTATACAATAGCTTTAGGTCAGACTTGACTTTCGATGCTCTGTCGTTTTCGTACTGTCGCTGGGCCTCCTTCCTTATCTGTGCAAATTCGTTTCAAGCTCTTCGACTGATCTCTTTATTTTCCTGGGTCCTTTGTCTTCTGTACTTTTTCCATTCTCTAGTGCACTTTGTTTTTGCCTTCCTACATCTTTGTTTAAACCAAGGGCTCGCTTTGGTCTTCCCATTATTTCTGTTGCCCTTGGGAACAAACCTTTCCTCTGCCTCCTTGCATTTTGTTGTTACGTAGTCCATCATTTCGTTTACTGACTTTCCTACCAATTCTCTTTCCCACTGAACCTCCTGCAGGAAGTTCCTCATACCTGTGTAGTCCCCCCTTTTGTAGTTTGGCTTTTCCTATCCTACTTCTGTTACCATTTCCACGTGATCCAATGTCCAATTGGACATTGGCCATTGATGTCCTCAATGTCCAAGCTACTCAGGGTGAACACGAGGTCCAGTCTTGCTGGTTCACCCTTCCCTCTCTCTCTCTCTGGTAGTGTCCCTAACATGTTGATGCATGAGGTTTTCCAGTACCACATCCATCATCTTGGCTCTCCATGTTTCGGGACCCCCATGTGGCTCCAGGTTTTCCCAATCAATCTCCCGTGTGAGCTCTTCTGGCCACCTCAGCTTGTGTGTCCACCATTGCTCTGTTGCTCTCTTCATATTCTTCTCTTGGGCTCCTGCAGTTCTGTGATGGGTTATACATCACTGCAATGACTACCTTATGTTCCCAGACTGAATTGCACCTACTATGTAATACCTTTCGCCAATTTCGTCCATTCCTTCCATTTCCTCAACCCCCCATCGGTTTTTAATGAGTAGTGCAACTCCTCCTCCCCCTCTGCTCCTTCTATCTTTCCTCAGCATCTGATATCCGGGTGTGAAGATTGCATCTGTTATCCCAGTGAGTTTCGTTTCTGTGACTGTTATGAGTGTGTGTATTAGTTATAATTTTGCCCTAGGCACATGCCGATTAGACACTAGGTCTGTTTTATATGTATGTGTATATGTGTGTGTGTGTGTGTGTGTGTGTACTCACCTAATTGTACTCACCTAATTGTGGTTGCAGGGGTCGAGACTCAGCTCCTGGCCCCGCCTCTTCGCTGTCTGCTACTGGGTCTCTGCTCTCCCTGCTCCATGAGCTTTATCATACCTTGTCTTAAAACTATGTATGGTTCCTGCCTCCACTATATCTTTCTCTAGTCCATTCCACTTCCTGACTACTCTGTGGCTGAAGAAATGTTTCCTGACATCCCTTTGACTCATCTGAGTCTTCAGCTTCCAGTTGTGTCCCCTTGTTTCTGTGTTCCCTCTCTGAAACAACCTGTCACTATCTACCTTGTCAATTCCCCGCAGTATTTTGTATGTCGTTATCATGTCTCCTCTGACCCTTCTTTCCTCCAGTGTTGTTAGTCCTATTTCCCTCAACCTTTCTTCATAAGACAGACCCCTGAGTTGTGGAACTAACCTTGTCGCAAACCTTTGCACTTTCTCTAGTTTCTTGACGTGCTTGACCAGGTGTGGGTTCCAGACTGGTGCTGCATACTCTAGTATGGGCCTGACGTATACGGTATACAGTGTCTTGAACGATTCCTTGTTAAGGTAACGGAACGCTAATCTTAGGTGTGTGTGTGTGTGTGTGTGTGTGTGTGTGTGTGTGTGTTTAGTTACTATTTTGTCCTAGGCACATGTCGATTAGACACGAGGCCTGTTGTATATGCATGTGCGTATGTGTGTATGTGTATTAGTTACCATTTTGTCCTAGCCACATGTCGATTAGACACCGTGTGTGTGTGTACTCATCTAATTGTGGTTGCAGGGGTAGAGTCATAGCTCCTGACCCTGCCTCTTCACTGGTCATTACTAGGTCCTCTCTCTCCCTGCTCCATGAGCTTAATCATAACTCTTCTTTAAGCTATGTATGGTACCTGCCTCCACTATATCACTTTCCAGACTATTCCATTTCCTGACAACTCTATGGCTGAAGAAATACTTCCTAACATCCCTCTGACTCATCTGAGTCTTCAACTTCCAATTGTTACCCCTTGTTGCTGTGTCCCATCTCTGGAACATCCTGTCTCTATCCACCTTGTCAATTACACTCAGTATTTTATATGTTGTTATCATGTCTTCCCTATCCCTCTTGTCCTCCAATGTAGTCAGGTCGATTTCCTTTAACCTCTCCTCGTAGGACATTTCCCTTAGCTCTGGGACTAGTTTTATTGCAAACCTTTGCACTTTCTCTAATTTCTTGATGTGCATGACCACTTCCTTGAGTGAGGTTTGCAGTCTTTGGCCCCCTAGTCTGTACTCTGCCTGTGGTCCTCTTTGCCCTTCCCCAATCTTCGTGTGCACGCGCTCGTGTGTGTGTGTGTTCTCACCTAATTGTGGTTGCATGTGTGTTTTAATTTTTACATGGAACATAAGCTAAGGGTCGACCATCCAAATGAATTCTTTATGAACGAGACCCAAAATTTGGCCATTTAAAAAATCTCAGATGTTATCCTAACACCACAAGACTCGGAAAATGCAATAAATAACATGCCCATGCATTCAGTCCCAGGTCCAGACGCATGAAACGCCGTGTTCATCAAGAACTACAAGAAGCCCCTGTCGCGTGCCTTCAGCATTCTATGGAGAGGGAGCATGGACACAGGGGTCATCCCACACTCACTAAAAACAACAGACATAGCCCCACTCTACATAGGTGGCAGTAAAGGAATTGCAAAGAACTACAGACCGATAGCACTAACATCCCATATCATAAAAATCTTTGAAAGGGTTCTAAGAAGCATGATCGCTAACCACCTAGATACCCATCAATTACACAACCCATGGCAACACGGGTTTAGAGCAGGTCGCTGCTGGACCACTATGGCAAGGTCCTGGATGCTGCAGAGTATAAACAAAATACAGATGTAGTATACACAGACTTTGCAAAAGCTTTCAACAAGTGTGACCATGGTGTAATAGCGCACAAAATGCGTGATAAAGGAATAACAGGAAAAGTTGGTAGATGGATCTATAACTTCCTGACCAATAGAACACAAAGAGTAATAGTAAACAGAGTAAAGTCTGAGGCAGCTGCTTTGGGAATTAGTGTGAAGGGTTACAATTATGGCTAGCTGCTGCAGTGTTTTAAAACGTGAGGTTGGGGTGTTGAGGAAGGTCCTGCTTCTCCAGGAGGAATTTAGGATGCTGAAGGTTCACCTCAATGGGTTTGCAAGTGAGAGTGAGGTCCTGCTTCTCCAGGAGGAAATTAGGAGGCTGAAGGTTCACCTCAATGGGTTTGCAAGTGAGAGTGAGGTGGCTGGAGTGGTGGAGGGAAATAGGGGTACCAGTAGTGAGGTGCAGTCTGCCACTACCTGCGAGGAGGGTAAAGGGGGAGAGGAAGAAAAGGCTACCAGGAGTGAGGTGCAGTCCAGCACCTGCTACAAGTGGCAAGTGGTTCCCAGTAATGGCAGGAACATCAAAATAAGGAAAGTTAAGAGAGAAGATCTGAAGGTAGGAAATCGCTTCTCTGTTCTTCAGGATGAGTGTACTCCAGTGGCCAGTGAAGGTAAAGGTACTACTTTTTCTGCTAATAGAGGTAAGCGAATTCTTGTGGTAGGTGACTCACAGGTAAGATATATGGACCGTGCTTTCTGTAATAGGAATAAGAAGGTGAGACAGAGTGTGTGCTTCCCTGGAGCTGGTGTTGGAGACATAGTCAACAGGTTGGATAATATCATGTCAGGTAATGGGAACAAGCCCATTATCTGTCTCAGTGCTGGTGGAAATGATATTGGGAAGGGTAGGAGAGAAGAGCTGCTAGATAAGTACAGGTCAGCTATAGATCTAATTAAGTCTAAGGGAGGGGTCCCAATAATATGTAGCATCTTGCCTAGAAGGGGAGTGGGAAATGAATGGTTGTCTAGGGCAATTGGTGCAAATTGCTGGCTAGACAGATACTGCAAGAACTTGCAATCCCATTCATTGACAACTGGGACAACTTTTATGGCAAACATGATATGTATACAAGGGATGGGTTACATCTCTCTGTGACAGGGGTGGAAGCACGTGCCAACTCGATCGAGAGGGCCATTGCTGACATGCCTAGTATTTTAAACTGATAGAAGATAAGGCTGAAAACAGTAAGTGTATAAAATACATTCATCATAAAGCTACAAATAAAGACATTGGATCAGGTCAGCAAACAAAGGGAGACAGCAGAGTGAAACAAGAGACTAGCTCACTTAAGGTTTACTATACTAATAGCAGAAGTGTAAGAAATAAGATAGATGAGCTAAGATTAATTGCAAGTGCAGGAAACATAGATATTATTGCTATAACAGAGACCTGGCTCAATCTGAAAGATAGAGAGTTGCCTTCTGAATGTCACATACAAGGCTATAAATTATTCCACACTGATAGGGTCAACAGGAAGGGTGGTGGAGTAGCGATATAAGTCAGAGACAATTTAAATTGTTGTGTTAGACAATATATAAAATTAGAAGCGTCAGCCACTGAATCGGTTTGGTTACAGCTTCTTGAGGGCCGTGTAAAACAGGCCCCCAAATCTTGATAGGAAGTGCAGTAAACTTCTATGGGATGAAATTCGTAAGGCATCTACATATGCAAATGTTGTGCTAATGGGAGATTTCAACTTTAGACAAATTGACTGGAGCAATTTGACAGGAAATTTAGAGTCAAGTGACTTTCTTGATACGATTCAGGATTGTTTTTTGAAACAGTTGGTGACAGAACCAACTAGAGGAAATAACCTGCTAAACTTGGTTCTTGCCAGCAGGGAATCGCTAATTAATAATTTTGAGGTTAATGATGAGCTTGGGGAAAGTGATCACAAATCACTCAGTTTTAATATATCATGGAATTACCCTATTAATGGCAATCAAGTCTCTGTCCCTGACTTCCGCCTGGATGATTTCATAGGACTGAAAAATTACCTGGGTAGGCTGAACTGGAATGACCTGACAGTGGGTCAGGTAGGTGGTGATTGCCAATATGACGTTTTCCAGAGAATAGTTCTAGCTGCTCAGACAACTTATGTTCCTAATAGGGAAATCAGATCAAACAAAAATGATCCTAAATGGATGAACAATAGATTAAAACATCTCATTGGTCAAAAGAGAGGCATATAGGCGAATCAAAAGAGGAGAGGGGCAATTAAGTAATCAATATATTCAGTTAAAGATAGAAATAAAAAAGGGAATAAGAAAAGCAAAAAGAGACTATGAGGTTAAAGTTGCAAGAGAATCGAAGACTAACCCAAAAGGATTTTTTCAGGTATACAGAAGTAAGATTAGGGACAGGATAGGCCCACTCAAAAGTTACTCAGGTCAGCTCACCGTCAGTCTACCTGGAGTCTACCTGGAGAGAATTCCAGGGGTCAACGCCCCCGCGGCCCGGTCTGTGACCAGGCCTCCTGTTGGACCAGAGCCTGATCAACCAATGATAAGGAAATGTGTAGAATTTTTAACACTTACTTCCTTTCAGTTTTTACACAGGAAGATACCAGCGATATTCCAGAAATAAATTATGTAGAACAGGACGATAGTAAACTATGCATGATTAGGGTCACAAGTGACATGGTCCTTAGACAAATAGATAAATTAAAACCTAACAAATCCCCAGGCCCTGATGAACTGTATGCAAGGGTTCTAAAGGAATGTAAAGAGGAGCTTAGCAAACCTATGGCTAATCTTTTCAACATATCACTGCAAATTGGCATGGTGCCAGATAAGTGGAAAATGGCAAATGTAATACCTATTTTCAAAGCAGGTGACAGGTCCTTAGCTTCGAACTATAGACCAATAAGCCTAACCTCCATAGTGGGAAAATTTATGGAATCAATAATTGCAGAGGCAATTCGCAGCCATCTTGAAAAGCATAAATTAATCAACGAATCTCAGCACGGTTTTACAAAAGGGTGTTCCTGCCTTACAAATTTAATAACTTTTTTCACTAAGGTATTTGAGGAGGTAGATCATGGTAATGAATATGATATTCTGTATATGGACTTCAGTAAGGCTTTTGATAGAGTCCCACATCAGAGACTATTGAGGAAAATTAAGGCACACGGAATAGGAGAAGAAATTTTTTCCTGGATAGAGGCATGGTTGACAAATAGGCAGCAGAGAGTTTGCATAAATGGGGAGAAATCAGAGTGGGGAAGCGTCACAAGCGGTGTTCCACAGGGGTCAGTATTGGGCCCCTTGTTGTTCACAATCTACATAAACGACATAGATGAGGGAATAAATAGCGACATAAGCAAATTTGCCGATGACACCAAAATAGGCTGTCAAATTCATTCAAATGAGGACATTAGAGCACTCCAGGAAGATTTGAATAGACTGATGCAGTGGTCAGAGAAGTGGCAGATGCAGTTTAATATAGATAAATGCAAAGTTCTAAATATTGGATAGGACAATAACCATGCCACATATAAACTAAATAATGTAGATCTTAATACTACTGATTGCGAAAAGGATTTAGGAGTTCTGGTTAGCAGTAATCTAAAACCAAGACTGCAGTGCATAAGTGTTCGCAATAAAGCGAACAGAATCCTTGGCTTCATATCAAGAAGCATAAATAATAGGAGTCCTCAGGTTGTTCTTCAGCTCTATATATCCTTGGTTAGGCCTCATCTAGATTATGCTGCACAGTTTTGGTCACCGTATTACAGAATGGATATAAATGCTCTGAAAAACGTACAAAGGAGGATGACAAAGTTGATCCCATTTATCAGAAATCTTCCCTATGAGGATAGACTGAGGGCCCTGAATCTGTACTCTCTAGAAAGGCGTAAAATTAGGGATGATATGCTTGAGGTGTATAAATGGAAAACAGGAATATATAAAGGGGATGTAAATAGCGTGCTAAAAATATCTAGTATTGACAGGACTCGCAGCAATGGCTTTAAGTTGGATAAATTCAGATTCAGGAAGGATATAGGAAAGCATTGGTTTGGTAATAGAGTTGTCGATGAGTGGAACAAACTCCCGAGTACAGTTATAGAGGCTAAAACGTTGTGTAGTTTTAAAAATAGGCTAGATAAATATATGAGTGGGTGCGGGTGGGTGATAGTTGGTCCTGACTAGCTTGTGCTACTAGGTCAGATGCCGTGCTCCTTCCTTAAGTGAATGTAACCTGACCTGGCTGGGTCGGGGCATTGGCTTAAGCCGGTGGGAGACTTGGACCTGTCTCGCATGGGCCAGTAGGCCTGCTGCAGTGTTCCTTCTTTCTTATGTTCTTATGAATAACACCCGAATTGCCATGACAGTGACCTCCATCGAAGACACCGCAAGACTCCAAGCGGACATAAACCAAATCTTCAAATGGGCGACTCAAAACAATATGAAATTCAATGAAGAGAAATTTCAGCTGCTCACATATGGAAAACTTGTGGAAATTAAAACTGTATCAGGGTATACAACAAATTCTAACCATACAATAGAGCGAAAAAGTAATGTGAAGGACCTGGGAGTGATAATGTCAGAGGATCTAGTCTTCAAAGACCACAACAATGTATCTACCGCATCTGCTAGGAAAATGATAGGATGGATAATGAGAACCTTCAAAACTAGGGACGCCAAGCCCATGATGAGTCTCTTCAAATCGATTGTTCTCTCTAGGCTGGAATACTGCTGTACACTAACTGCCCCCTTCAAGGCAGGCGAAATTGCTGACCTGGAGAGTGTACAAAGAACTTTCACAGCACACGTAAGTACGATAAGGCACCTAAATTACTGGGAACGGTTGAAGTCTCTTGATTTGTATTTCCTGGAATGCAGGCGAGAGAGATACATGATAATATACACTTGGAAAATCCCAGAGGGATTAATACCAAACTTTCACACGAAAATCACTCCCTATGAAAGCAAAAGACTCGTCAGGAGATGTAACATTTCCCCAATGAAAAGTAGGGGTACACTGGCAGACAATACAATAAGTGTCAGGGGCCCAAGACTGTTCAACTGCCTCCCAGCATACATAAGGGGGATTACCAATAGTCCCCTGGCTGTCTTCAAGAAGGCACTGGACAGGCATCTAAAGTTAGTACCTGACTAGCCGGGCTGTGGTTTGTACGTCAGTTTGCGAGAGGCCAGCAGTAACAGCCTGGTTGATCAGACTCTGATCCACCAAGAGGCCTGGTATCAGACCGAGCCGCGGGGGCGTTGGCCCGTGAAATCCTCTGCAGGTATACTCCAGATATAGGAATTTACATACAGTAAAATTACAAAAAAGTTTGGAGAAACACTAATTTAAGTTGTGGAGCTCCTCAGACGCCGGTGGGGAACCGCAGATGCAGTAAGCGTTCCCTCTCTAGATGGCCACACGTAGGCGCTGGAAGAGAAATGTGGTAGCCCTCAGGGGTCTAGTTCTTTCGATGAGTCTGGACCTCGGCTCCATGAGGAAACCCATGGCATGTTTTCCCCAGGAGCCAAGGGTTTCAGGTCCTATAGAGATAAAGTGATAACAGTGGGCTAACTCTCTGTACTTGTTAAGCTCTTGAATTTCCCTATGATCCCCATCACCGCCATGCTGAACACCACTAGAAGGGATGTAGGTGTCGGCCACGGTAGACGCACAAGTATAGTCCCACACCAGCAATCTTCCTTTCTTCCAGGGATATAAATGATCCCGTCAGGACGGAAGGCAGACACATCCGGAGTGCTGGGTAGTAAAGATGGAGGTTCTCTCTGGGCTGGACACAGATGTAGCAAGGCTTCTCTTGATGATCTCAATGACTGTCTAACCTGCCAACCTTTGCAACTTGAACTGGTTCAGACAACGCAGACCGTACTGGTCGATTAAGGCTTTGCCGTAAGTACACTTGTACTCGGTGTGAATAAGGTCAGCAATATAAAGTGATAGGAAAGTATCAAGATGTCATTGTGCTCCTGAATAATCAAGTACTAATCATTATAATAAAAAATCCAGGAAAATACACTTGTGTTATTGAAATATGGCGTAGCCGACACATGGTTAAGACACAGAAAAAGACGTGTATTAATACGACGTCTGACATACATGATAAATCTTCATGTCAGTAAACCTACTTCCACATTGGACAAATGTGACAACTCCTACAACTGCTGCACCTCTCCTGTCTACAGTATATAAGCTTCCTCTACGCTCATATGTTGTATTCTATTCAAGATTGATGGACTGACAACATCGACTCAAGATTGAGGGACTGACCACCTCATACTCCTCCTGTTCTTCACGATTCTCCTTTGTATGGACTGATGAAGCCACTGTGTGGCGAAACGTTTCCTCAATAAAGATACCCAAGTGTTGCATATGTGTCTAATTTACCAACTCGTCGGTTCTCTGAACCATTCATTTACATACTAATAAACTGTTTGTCTTTGGAGATAAATGGTATAAAATACCTACATGATGGAAAAATAAACACAGATGTATTATAATGTGATCCTGTATTGACAACGTGTGACTTGTCAATAAAGGATCACATTATACTGCATTTGTGTTTATTTTTCCACTGTATGTCTTTGTTTTCCCAGTACATTTTTCTTCACTATATTTTTTTTTGTTAGTATTAACCTTCATCTTAGGAAAAAAACTTGCAGGAAGTCCTACAGTATATTTAGTTAAACTTATTGTTATTATTTGTTGAAGTTTATCCTTAATTAAATAGTTGCTACAGTCATGTAGTGTAAGCACTGTAGGAAGCCTCATCGTAGACATATTTGCATAGTATTGTTACTACAACAGACTTAACTAAGG